>OZ026521.1:18009181-18026388 GCA_964019695.1 Loripinus fragilis
ACTTTAGCCAAGGTTTTAGTCAGAAAGTAGTATCAAGAAGTTGTTCTGTATTTAACTCTTTGCCCACTAGCAGCGACTTTTGTCATCTGCTGACAACCTTTGCAAACAGTTTGGACCCAGATCAGGCCCGTCCAAATGTCGGACCTGATCTGGATCCAAACTGTTTGACACCCTGATGGTACATGTATATTGAAAAAAAATCCAGCATTCAAAGAGTTAAATATGGCACAATAATAAAGTGTAAAGGAATAATATAAGCAATATTGAAATATCCAAAAGCTGATCATTTTTAACCACCTAGAGTGTACTTTTAGCCAATGACTTATATTTGTAGCCACTCTATATTTTAGTAGCAAATGGCTACAATGGCTAATGGCAGGGTGAGCCCTGCATCAGTTTAAACATATGTTGTGTGTACTGAAATGAACTATCTCAATGAGCAGTTCTTTTGAGCACCCAAACCACGTGTGTAAACTGTTGGGCAGGAAAGTAAATACAATTTTTGGCTAGAACATGCTTATCTGCGCATATGACATACCATAGCATTATCTGTAAGTGATACAGCCATGGAACTTGGTTAGATGATTATAGATGATGATTGGATAACCTACTATTAATATGGAAGAGCATAATGCTTGGAGCAAATTTTACAAGCAGGATTTCGAGTTTATTATTAGACATTAGGATGGTGTTGGAACAAAAAGATTATGAGATAGCCTCTGTCATGAGAAATAGTAAGTGAGTATGATCAGGAAATACCACAATCACAAACTGCAGACAAACCCATAGCACCACGAGAAAGAGCCACACAACCATCACAAGACATCAGGAAGACAAACCAAGCAAAGCAGCCAGCTCTATCTTCCCCATCAAGATGATTGCAAAACTAGAATGGACATAAAGTAACATACAACAAAACATAGAACAATTAAGACTCTTACAACAGGAGTAACAATCAACAACGAATCAACAACAACAGAACCACCACCTTAGAACCGACAGCAGCCTAAGCCACTGGGGGGCTTAAATGCATTTTACTGGTACCAAATCTTCGCCCTTTATTTTACTGCAGTTGAAGCACAAAAATGTTCAGCTGGCATGGAGGTCTTCTAACTATTACAATGTATCATCATGGTGAAACACTCTTATTAAATTAACACACCATGATGAAACAAAGAAAAGGGCTCACAACTCACAGATTGTCTGAGCTAAAGAAAACCAAGTTGAGCCACAGTGGGCCCAGCTACAGGCCCGTCTTCAGAAGTTCAGAACACATATTACTGAAACCAATCAGCTCAGCTACAGAGGCAAGCTATAATATTGAAATTTTCCATGTAGCGGGTTTAGCTATTATTCTAGTCAGAGAGCGTGAGTAACAAAGTCGTCGATCATTTTGTACAGATGTGCAGGCTGGTCTGTTTGCAGACAACAAAATCAGTTTTTCTCGCACCAAATCCCATATAAATTAGGACACAGTTTAAGGTTAATACTTGCAGGTTAGATTGTATGAAAATATTTTGTTTGCTGCATGCTGGTCTAAATCCTTTTCATTCTGTTCCCAGTTATCAGGAACTTTGGCGAGCAGTGATGACGTAGATGAAATGTGGCATAATGCAGCATTTCATCAGTATCTGCAGTGTTTGCTATGATAAAACAATATTCACTGACAGAAATAGATTAAAATTTAGATTTTTTTTTTATCTGTGACCACTTAAAATACAAAATGGACAAATTCATACGTATTGTATTAATATGTATGGGGAAATCCATTAGAATTTAATAGCCAAAGGATTTATAGTTATACGTATATGCAACACATAATATCTGATTTAGAACAAGAATAGTTTGCACCAGTATCAGCAATTAGCATTTACTTATCAGTTCTAGCTGCATGACATACTCTACTATTGGGATTAAGTTGTCACCCTAGCCTTTTACATAGGGCCAGTTAAGCAAAAATAATTTGCTCAAAATTGCAATTACTTTATTATCCATCAGTTAAAACATGTCTTTTGGGTGCTCAAAAGAACCGTCTCATAGAGACAGCTCTTTTGAGTACCCACAACATATGTTTGGTTGAGAAATAAGAAAATAAGAAAAATCATTTTCAGTTACGCTCTCTTATCTGGGGGCCTGCTTTTAGTCTTATTCTAAGATAGTACTTGGATCAGCCCAATAAACAGCTGAATTCTACATTTTAGATGACATGCTTAAAAGGAATTATATATCTTCATTAATTTGTCATGTGAAATACTCTTTTATGGGTTTGGCACTGTTTACACTTACACTGTATTTTGTCCAGTCACTTAATTATGACTCCATCTTGATATACATTATTGACTCTACGCTGCACTAGCATCTTAGCAACCTCCTATTATATCATTTTGTCACATGAAGTTACTTAATTTTGTTTCCTAAAGAAGAATCAATAAGATATGTGAAAGAGTTATCTAACATGATCAGAACAGTTACAATGTATATTGGACAGATCACTTATGTTACCACGTTTGAGCATAATGTCACAGGGTGCAGAAAAATCCCAACTGCCCGAGGTGGGAATCGAACCTGGGCCGCAGGATCTAAAGGCCAACACTCTACCACGTCGCTGTAAAAGCCGGCTTCTACCGCAAGGCAGTAGAAGTGTGTTATATACCTATCCCTACTACATATTTCCCTGCTTTAAATTGATTCGTCCCCGAATCTAGTCGGAACCACGCTGTAATTCCGGGACATTTCCTGCTGAGTGATGCCCGAAACACAAGCCGTGGACCCCACATACTGGCCACCAAATGTCACAGGGTGCAGAAAAATCCCAACCGCCCGAGGTGGGAATCGAATCGGGGCCGCAGGATCTTAAGGCAAACACTTTACCACGTCGCTGTAAAAGCCGGCTCCTACCGCAAGGCAGTAGAAGTGTGTTATATACCTATCCCTACTACATATCTCCCTGCTTTATATTGATTCGTCCCCGAATCTAGTCCGAACCACGCTGTTTTTTGGGGACATTTCCTAGTGAGTGATGCCCGAAACACAAGCCGTGGACCCCCACAATGGCCACCAAATGTCACAGGGTGCAGAAAAATCCCAACTGCCCGAGGTGGGAATCGAACCTGGGCCGCAGGATCTAAAGGCAAACACTCTACCACGTCGCTGTAAAAGCCGGCTTCTACCGCAAGGCAGTAGAAGTGTGTTATATACCTATCCCTACTACAATAATACAAAGATCTATCACTTCAAAAGCAATTTATTTTATACAACCCAGTTAATTTTACTTATAAACTGCCTGTATTCATTTTGATCTGCTGATGTTGATAAACATGTTTTGTCTTAAGCAGGTTTGGATCAATTGCTGTGTTTACAAAACTTTTCTCTCTTCAACACTCCCTGCCACAAACCATTTGACCATTTGACATGTGATTTCCAACAATTTGATATTTGACAAATGTATACTCAGACAAGCCCAGCCTTCTTTTAAGCTTAGAAACTCCAAACTATGTTCAGTCAATACCTTTAAACTCATAGAATATTCAAGCCAATAGCAAAGGCTCTGATCAGACTGCGTGTATGCGCAGGCTGGTCTGAGCCTTTGCTGGTCGCACATACCACATTGTTGGAAATCTCATGATGTGGCTCATTTCCTCATTTTCAAAATGCTCTTCACTTGCAGGAAGGAAATCGTTTACATGGCAAATGATGGCTGGGCCCATTTTAGATATTTTACACTCTAACTTGAGTAATTCCTCCTTTACATTAATGTGCGTACAGGAATTCAGTGAACATCGTTTTTCTTTTTTAAAATGTCTTTAACGATATCATTTTGGACTGAAACTTTGCACATGCATATAATATATCACCGCCTAATATACAATTGCATGTTTGGACATTTAAGATTGGAAAATAAGTCTGGAATCTCTTGTAAAATAAAATAACTTAGTCGTTTTCGATTTAGAAAACTCCTCATTTTCCCTCAATGTATTTCATAAGGGTAACAGTGGTTTATACAGTTCAATGATTACCATGTTAACTTTCGTATATGAGGTAGTATGGCAAAGAAAAACGGGTCACCCGCAGGACAACTCTGGGTGTGTCTACATGCAAACTGCAATTCTGTCTGGGTTATATCATATTTCACAAAAATCAAATTTCGCATCTTGCTTTCTAAGCGTTCATGGTAAATTGGACTGCGACTTAGAAAAACTATCTTCGGTGATTTGTAATAACAAAGGCATAGACCAGCCTGCGCATCGACGCAGTCTCATCAGCATCGTTGTTATCTGCTTTTTGGAAGAAATATATCTAGATCTGTTACGAGTGAAACTTCAATTTTCTAGCTTGCCTGTTTATCCGAGGAGACTGGTAAGAGACTCGCTCTGACGTATACCCAGAAGATAGGTTTTCTCGCATCATGGCCTCGTATATTTTTGTTGCTTGCTCGACAGCTCTAGGATAAATATTACAAGAGCAACAGATAATAATATTAAAAAAAAACTAATGAGGAGACTGTTCATCAGATATGTTAACGGGGATCACATTATTTGGATGCGCTCTACATCGTCTAATACACAAGTCATTCATAACTACAGCCCACAGAGCAGGGGGAACGGCGGGGACTTTGATTTTCTGGTTTCAGGCCACTGGTATGACCCTGTACTAAGAGCTCATTTACCTGGCTGGCGCGTGATTACACATGACTGGTGCGCATAATTTATTTCGCCTTTATGCACTAGTCAAGTGACCACTGCCCTCAGCCCAGGGGAATGTCGAGGACTTTGATTTTGTGTCTGCAGTTCCCCAAACTAACCACCGCACTGTAGGGACAGCCAGCTGGCAAAACCATGACAGTCCTCCCCTGCAATCTTTTATTATACTGCACTGCCATGTCTGTCTATGTCTATCAAATACCTATATTTCCTCCGCATTATGGAGACAATGTTAAAGTAAAATCACAGCACATTTGCCGGGCTATCCCCGCCCTGCTCAGGGGCATGTGTGAAGCCCAGGGGGAGGGGTACTCTATTTTCATACATACATAGGCTCGGGTCATTTTTGGGGGTTCAAAATTTTGAATTTCAATATTTTTTTTTATTTTTTTTTCATTTATTTTTTTTTTGGGGGGGGGGTCAGAAAAAATGAATATTTTTGTGGTATGAAGGAATTGTGGATATTATTTGGTTCATCACACAATTGAACTATATTTAGGGTTCATTTCTATGCATTTTTCGGCCTTTTCGTAAGGTCAAGGTACAGAATGGGGGATATTTTTGGGGGTTGCTAAAATTTCAAATATTTTTTGGGGTGCTTGAAATTCCTGATATTTTTTTTTTGGGCTGGGGTGAACGGCTGAGCCCGAGCCTACGTATGAAAAAACAAATGAGAGTACACCCCCAATCCCCCCTGGTGTGAAGCAGTGGTTGCAAATGACTGGTGCATTATTTATAGCTTATGATGCACTTCACATGAAAATTTAGTTCTCAGTCATCCCCAAAAATATATTGACCCCAAACACAAAATAAGACTTCCGCTGATATATTTTTCAACCTATTTCCAAGTACAATCCCACCACATTACTAGTTTCTCTTTCTGACCTCAACTGTTAAATGGCTGAACGAGCATAATCTTTTATTGGATGAGTCTATTTTCACTTGGATCACACCTACCAGGTGAGCCCTGTGATCTTTTCTCTTATCAATTATAGTTGCCCGGAATTACGATGCATATTTTGCATTGCCTGGTGTCAACAAATCAGTATTTGGAATAAACAGATAGATATTCAAATTAATTTAATAAAACAAGTTGAAAAAATATTTAAAATCTGGTGAACTGATGGATAAAACTTCCAAGGAGCAGGGAGCACAGAAAGGAACAGCGATTCATTTCATAGGAACAAGTGGACGCGTACCCACTGGGAAGGCCTCAATATTTTCTTGTATGTCAAAATTCTGTGAGCCACAACTATGGCCATAAATTGCATTTGGTGGAGAACTATTTTGATATGATAAGAAATCCTTCTCCTAACACGTTACTTCGTCTTACAAAACTGTATAATTATTCACCGATAGTCAACTTAAGGCAGTCATCCGTACAAAGGTGCGTTTAGGGTAAATCAAATAATGCAGATGCTCAAATGAGGACAAATTCCATCATATCACAGCTCATTTGGCAATACCTTTTGTAACGAAAAAAATATCACCAATTAGGCGGTGTATAGTTGAATTAAATTCTTATGTTTATTGTGCGATTAGTCTTCACATATAAAAATAAACGCAAAAAAGCGATGTTCACTGAATTCCTGTACGCACTATAGTGAAGAACTGTTTGGCTCCATACTTTAGTCTATAGAGGCAGTGTTACAGTTTCCAAACTACTTTCTCATCAGTATTACACTCTTTTGGAGGTTTAATGTTAACATGGTCTTATTGTGTATTGACCACAGTTTTTAAGCTCTTTGTATTGCATTAAATTAGTTCAGTTTCTGCAGCTTAGCTACTTTTGCTTCATTAGTCTCAGTACAACTGGGTTCTTGTTTCAAAACTAAATTCACAATTGCTTGGTCATTTATCAGTTCCCATTCTGCTTCCGCAAGATTGATGTTTTTCTTTTATTCACTAGTTCTTCCCTGGCATTGCACCACAGCTTATTTCTTCCACTCTTCCAATTACTTTGGCCTTTGTCCAGTAATAAGCATTCTTTAATTTTTACTATATGTTATCTTTTACATTAAGTTTTAGTCTGCTTCTTATTGTGGCCTATACATGATTTTCAATGTGCTGGTATATTTTGTTTAAGTTTGGGGTATCCTCTTCATTTGGTTCTGCTATCACTCCAATATAATTGTTGTTGAGTCAATAGTCTCTTCATTTTCACCACCTTTGTTTACTTATTTAGCATCTCTTTCTTTGTCAGTTAGTTTGTTACTTTTGTAGCCTGTTTGGAGAGACTCCTACAAAATATACTCTTGTGTATTACAAAGACAACCTTTCCATCTTGAATGACTACCTTTCCAAGCCAATGCTTTCCATTCTCTCTTTATGTAAAAAAAACTGTCACAATTTTTCAATATCTGATCAAAGGCTCTAACTTTGTTTCTAAGAGCTCTTCTGTTTTGAATAAATATTTTGTGAGTAGCTTGGAAAGCATTTAACTGGTTTGCAAATACTTCAGTGATAGTTGACCCCTCTAATGGTGGCTGATTATCATTCATTATATTTGGAGGGTTAGGATTTTCTGGGAAGATGAGCTGGTGGCTACTGTAACCATTCCACATTTGGAGTGAATTTCTAGCCATGTTCGCCTATGAAAGCAATGTCTGGGAGTAAGTTTTACCATACTCAGTCCCCAGTTTAACCGGCATCATATCTGTTATGGCATGTACCCTTCACACAATCCATTCTGAACGAGGCTTTCTCCAGCTGTGGTGCATATTTGTATGTTCAATATAGATGTGATTTCTTGCATTTCAATTGAGCTAAACTCTCCACCATTATCTGTCATTAATGCTCCTATAACTACAAATTTCCATTGTCAGTGTGTCATAAAATTGTCTATTACATGTACATGGTTTGGTTTCTGTCAATAATGTGCAATATCCAGTGACTGTTCTATTGTTTGAGATACATAGCTACTTTTTTGTTTAATTTTGTAGCCATTTAGAGGCAATCCTTCGACTGGTCTGGATGGTGTCTCAGCAGAGATCTTGCAAGGTTCTTGTTTCTCCTCAATCTGTGCCATGGTTTCCTCTTACTGTTTCTGCCATACTTTTGCATCCTTTCATAATGCTATCAGCCTTTTTTACTGGATGGGCTCACTGTCAGACAGTTTTAGGAATGTCTTGTATCTCTCCTCTTTGGTCAGCCCTTGAAGCCTGACAGCACACCCCTTCTTCATTTTATCTATAGGAATGCCGTAATGGCCTGAAGTTGTCAATTAGCATCTCCTCTCCCAAATATTGTGGCTGTGTCATTTTCCAAATCAATTATGACTGCAGCTTTCTTCATGGGTGAATCTGGAAAGTAGTAGAGGAGTATCAGATTCTACAACATCCCTATTAATTGTTACCTCTTTTTCAGCTATTACTGCAGGTAAATTATAATCACATTTTTACTTCAAGCATGTGCCCCCCCCCTCCCCTCAAAACTTGAACACCCTATGACCATCTTTTTGTTTCACCTTTATTCCGGGTTCTATCTGCTGTCCAGTGATTGGGCTGTCCAGTGATTGGATGTAATTATTAATCCATTATATCCCACAAACAGTGCTGCTGAATGCATTATCTACACAGCACAGTTGCGGGTTTCAATTACCAAACGTTGAACTTCTTCAGTAGACAGGTTTTCTCACAACAAGGCCCAAGTGGTTATATGATCCATATGACTTTCATCTGGTCCTAAAGGTTTGATGTTCTTTTTATTTCTGTCACTTGGTTGGCTGATCTGAGAACCTGATTCTGTCTAATGATACCCTTCTCTTGCGTCTTGTCACATTTACCCATTTTGCATTCATAAAGACTTGAGAGCTGCACTGCTGCTGCTACTAGATTGGCTATGAATCTTGACTATCACCCTTGAAATTCGTGATTTCTCAGCCACTTCAATGATACAATGTTTTTTTCTTGTTTTCATAATGCATATCTGGTAAAACAAGTAGCTTTTCCTCTTTTGTAATATTAGTTTTAAGAAATAATTTGAGGGCTAAAAATTTGCCAGGCAAAATCATATTTTTATTTTCTATTTTCTTGTATTTAGAGTCAAATACAGTAATCTATTATGGTTTGTCCCTGATCGAGACCTATGAAAGTAATCAAAATCTTCACACTTTTCTAGACTATCTAACATATTGTCTATTAATATACTGTCCACAAAAAGTAGGGGATATTGGGACATAAAAAAATCTAGAAATTAATATCCTAATTTGTCGCATAAATAATTTTGTCTTTGTATATAGCAATATGTAAGCCAGCTTTCCTGCATAATTTGAGGGCTGAAAATTTAGTGATGTGACATTAAGGGCGTGCCAAGGACACTTGGGGTAAAGACCCAAATTTCACAAAAAAAGTATCAAAATTTTTGACATGCTATCGTAAATGCATGCTAAAGATGCATTTTGGATATCTTTGTTTTTTAAGATTTTTTTGTTTTTTAAGATTTTTTCATGGATTGTTTTTGTTATTTCTAGGAAATAGGGCGGTGACAAAAATGTAAAAAAGTGCAAAATTCACTTGAAAGAGACAGAGTTTAGCCTCACATTCCTGAGATCGAGGAATAAGAGATAAAAACAAATTCTAAACTTAAAAAATAATGCATAACGGATATTTTCTTTTTAAAAAACATAGCCATTGCATAATCCGTCACCGTGATATTCATGTGTGAAAATTGAAAGGCTACCCCTGGTCTAAATATGGTTGTCTCAGGAACACGTGACCAGATTAATCCTAGAAAATTTTGT
Source organism: Loripinus fragilis (assembly GCA_964019695.1). Taxonomy (NCBI): domain Eukaryota; kingdom Metazoa; phylum Mollusca; class Bivalvia; order Lucinida; family Lucinidae; genus Loripinus; species Loripinus fragilis. Next base: position 18,018,623 of record OZ026521.1, read on the forward strand.
TCATATTGTCAGCTAGATGACTTGGCTAATTAATACTAGCTGTTTCAGGTTTATGGCATTAGTTTGGAAAATGCTTTGGTTTATAATATTCGAATATCCCCTACTTTTTGTGAACAGTATATTAGCTAAGTGTTGGTAAAAAAAAATCAGAAGTGCATTTAACCCATCTGCACTTTTTAAATCATCAATTGGGATTTGATCTATAACCTTTTCTGTGATTCCTCATCTTCAGGTAATGTTATTGCTATAGCTATACCTTGTTTGTCTTCCTTTAAGTCTGTTAGTTCTCTCCAAGCTAAGAGTTATTATCTGACTCTTTCATAGTTCTTTGACATATTTAATATTGGTGTGTTGATCCTAGTTCCAATGTTTATTTATTTTGTCTCCAACTTTTCTGTTAAATAACTTTTTTTTCTTCTAAACACCAGTTTTTTTTCTGTTAAACACCAGTTTTTTTTTCTGTTAAACACCAATTTTCTTTTCTTCAGCACCTTCCCAGAATCTTGTACTGCCACTGAGGATTGTTATTCATGTTCTGCTACCTTTTGTTAATACACTAACACTGTAATTTATCTGGTCACATTATTATGACTTTACCTTGGTATATTATGAACTCTACATTGCACTTATGTCATAGCAACACCCTATTACTTCATTACATCACATGACAACTTAATGTTGTTTCCTAAAGAAGAGACCTTTAGTTATGTGAAAGACTTATCTAACATGAATAGAATAGTATTACATTGAAATAAACCGCAGCCAGATACAGCTCAATCCAACCTGGTACTTACAGACCCTTCGTAGTGTTTTGCATGCAGCAAGTTTAGCTATTTTAAATTCCAGAGGTAATTAAGTATCGAAGGCGCTGACTAGACTGTGCAGAAATGCAGGCTGCTCTGCACCTTTGTTTAAGTCTTATTGAAGAGACCCATATTATCGTGTTTGCTGACAAATGTAACAGAAACCTTTTTGCTTATCACAAACTTATACATTAGAATTTTAAAAGTAGTTTCAGGCACTTATGTGATTTGTTTGTGTATGTTTTCGTCTGAGAGAGTGAAATGTCTGAGATCTAGTGTATGGGTCCAAGGCTTTTGTCTCGGGTTAATACAGCCGACTTTGGATCTGTAAATAGGTCACCATGAAGATTATTTATCAATGATAGTGAGTATGATCAGGAAATACCACAATCACAAATTGCAGACAAACCCATGGCTCCGCGAGGAAGAGCCACACAACAATCATTAGACACTGGGAAGACAAACTGGGCAAAGCAACCAGCTCTCTCTTCCACATCAATTTTGTTAAATTGATATTCCCTTAGAGTAAAACCGGGGTTCATCGGACTGCAGGGTTCATCGGACAGGTCGTTTTACGTCAGCTTTACAGCTCTTTTGACAGACACTTGTTCAGAAAGAAGTTATCCGGTTGTTTTTGCTACCAATCTTCTGTCTGATACTGCACTAAAAATTTGCATAGCGCGTGTGATAACGCTGTGTTCTCATTGGATAAAAGCCAGCTCCGAAAAAACACGCCTTGTTTTAAAGGGATTTTTACACTAAATTTGTGACTGGAATTGATTTTTTACATGAAAGAAATATTAGCTGAAGATAAAAGTGTTTGTTTTATTCATTTATATCCGTCAATTGTCCAGATAAACACTGCGAAAAAAAAAGTGTTCGTTGAACCCCTCAAGTTATCACCGTCGATTTTTAAGGAGGGGTTCATCGGACAGTACAGTGCAACTCAAACTCGAGAATACAAGCCCTCCTATCTGTCTCTTTTTCCAAACTACAGGTAATATATATGTCTTACTACTGCCCTTTAATATACAAATATTGATGAATAATTACAAAGGCATCTTGCGACAATATATGATTGTAACAGCTAGTGGCTCTAGTGTTACCAGCCGACTTATCTTGATAAAACAAAATGCTATTGATAATGCTATCTATCTATCTATCTATCTATCTATCTATCTATCTATCTATCTATCTATCTATCTATCTATCTATCTGAAATGACATCTACCTACCTACCTACCTACCTACCTACCTACCTACCTACCTACCTACCTACCTATCTATCTATCTATCTATCTATCTATCTATCTATCTATCTATCTATCTATCTATCTATCTATCTATCTATCTATCTATCTATCTATCTATCTATCAGTAGATTCTCTTATTCTTATCTCTCTCTCTCTCTCTCTCTCTCTCTCTCTCTCTCTAGGAGCGCAACAGAGGCTCAGTGTCAGGGTACTGGTTCAACTCAGGAAGGCGGGAAAACGTCCCGATATGAGTGAAAAATCATTGACTGTGACGTACTGCATGCGCGGATCCAGGAATGTTTCTTGGGGGGGGGGGGGGGGTCCAGGCCCGACTGCCTGACAACTGACAACGTTTTTGTTTTGTTTTTTTTTAGTCCAGTTTTACAGTGGTTTATATTTCAAAGAAAACTATAATTTTCCCAGGTTTCAGAGGGAGTCCAACATTTTTCAGGGGCAGGGGGGGGGGTCAACTTTTTCCGGGGGGAGGGGGGTCTAAATGCTAATTTGTATAGAAATCCATAGAACTTGTGATTTTCCAGGGGATCCGGACCCCCTATCCCCCGCTGGATCTGCACATGTACTGAAGCGTCAGCTCAAAAAACAAACATCCATCTACATGTACATGTTTGCATTTCAAGAATAAAGCCACATCATCATGTGCATGTTTATTATTTATATGTGCGTAGAAAGACAAAGATACACATTTATGAATAGATTTAAAATAGAACAGAATTATCTTGGCTATAGCCATTATCCTCACAATATACCCTTGCGAGGTAGGCCTGTATCCTGCTGGACTGGTTCACATTCAGTTCTTTAGGCCTAATGTCTGCATACCCCAGCATATGTTTAAGCAAGAATATGTTTTTACCCGATAAACTGGCTGCTAGGCGTTCTAAGGAAGTGGTTCTGTTGTTGTTGATTCGTTGTTTATTGTTGACCCATTGTTTGTTGGGGTTCTGTGTTTGATGCTTGTTTTACTTTGTGTCCTCCTAGTTTTGCAATCAGCTTGATGGGGAAGAGAAAGCCGGTTGCTTGAGCCTACCAAAGTTATCTTCCTGGTGCCTTGAAAAATTATTGTGACGTGGCTCTTCCTCGCGATGTCGTGGGTAAGTCTGCAGTGTGTGATTGTGGTATCCTCTGGTCATACTCACTTGCTTTATAGAGGAAACATTCAATCAACGATTCAAACCATTTTCGAATTCAGACATGGTGCAGACTTCTTCAAAGGACACTTATCACTCAAAATTAATGAGTGTTAATGAGCTACTTTTACCAGGGTTGATTAGTTCTCATGCCACAGCATTAAATGAGCTTTAAATCAATGTATTTGTGTTGATCCAACGTTGTGTGAAACTGTCATTTCAGCCGATTAGGAGTGGTTGCGTTGGGTCAAAACTGTGATGCAATCTAGACTTGGCATATGGAGAAAATGATTGTTTGTAATATTGGACAGATCACCTGACGGTTTTTGTTGTATTAAGTATTTACTACAACTGTATGATGTTTTGTATCAACTGTATGTGGCGTTCCCCCAGAATATGACCTGTCTGATGAACCCCAAGGCCTGTCCGATGAACCCCGATGGCTGTCCGATCCACCCCTTTAATACCCTGCGCTATAAGAAGGCTTATTACTCTATCTACATGAGGTTAAACATGCTAGATTTGCCTCCCTTTGACCACGTATCGAATACACTTGAATGCGTTGTCCATTGCGGTCATCCAATGCGACGACAACCAGTGATATCCGAATTTAAAGTAGGGATCTCGAAAAGCATCCGATGAACCCCGGTTTTACTCTAGTTGTAATCTTTGCCTGTATTCACCAGATTTTCAAAATAAGTCCATTCTATGACTGGAATAATTTGAACTGATTTAGCCATTGTAATACTATAAGTTGGCCATTAGCCTGCCAGTCAATCTGCTTATGTTATTGGGTAGCCTATATTGCATTCATATTGTTTGCATCAGGGAGCAGTCTGACTTGGGTATATATTGATTGCTTCGATGAAAAAAAAATAGTCTGAAGTGCACTTTAATATTATGTGCACAGATATAAAAAGAAGACAACGTTTTCAGGACAAAAAATTGGGGTAGGCTAAAGTTTAATCAGTACACAGCTGTACATAATTTTTAATTCAATCTACAGTCGAACTTCGATGGCTCGAAATCGTCGGGACCGTCCGTGTGAGTTCGACCCATCCATGTGTTTGAGCGATACATAGCCTGACAAATTTCAAGTTAGTTCATGTGTACTTCATGTCATCACGGACACCACGTTATTTTCGATCAAAGTTGCAAAGCGCACGTGACACCTGTCACTGATCAATAACCATTTGCAAGCTAGAGTTAAAATGATAAGCCGCATGTGTAAGAATATGAACATGTTTGAAGTTAATACATTTATCAGCGTGCCCATATGCGCAGGCTGATCAATGCATTTGCTATCGAGTAAGCTGTACCGTTTTTCTTCATGTGTCGCTACAGTTTATGTTCGGTTGTATATCGTTTCCTTTAAAACAATAAAAGAAAATAAAACAAGTTTGTTTCTTATTATTTATTCACAATGTGCAAGTTTCAATTAAAAACAACGAATAAAAACAGGAAACATGACAAACTCCCCAGGATGTTTAAAACAAAGACGCGGATCAGACTGCACAATCTGATGCCTGTCTTTATCCAGCCAGGCATGTTTTACTCATTTTGACACACGAACTCTTGATTTACAAAACATCTCGATTATTGTCTTTAATCATTTTCGGCCGCCCTACTAAGAACTTACTCAAATCTTTGATCTGATAAATTGCCGCTTTCCGCTCGTCAGTTAGGTAACCCAAAGGTAAAATCATCATTGTCATGGAGCGCTTATGAAAAAATAATGAACTTATTCAAGAGTGTGACTGATTTATATAAAGAAATATTTGGTTCGAGCCATCATAGCATTTTTACATGAAAAAATCGCCCTGCGGACCATGCTTTGAGTTCGAAAGTTCGAGCCATCGCTGTTCGACCCTGGGTGTATTTTAACATTAAATGTACCGGGAAATAGCTGTGACCAACGAACGAGTTCGTGCGATCCCTGGTGTTCGAGACAGGCGAGTTCGAGCGACCAAAGTTCGACTGTATTACACATGCTATTTTTTTTATTGCAGACCAACATCCCGAAGGTTTATGATGATTGTGCATTTTATTTCTGGTTTCATACATCGTTTGTAGAAGACAGGTAAGATATACTTACATTATTTCTAGGCTAGAGAGCTTGTTTCTGTATTTTAATCACACCTGCTTATAGCAGGGTGCGATATAGGAGTTCGAATTTCTGTCTGTCCACCCGTCCGTCCGTCAACTTCTGTCAATATTAATTTCTGAGTACCTATGATAGCTAGGATTATGAAATATTGCATAGTTATTGTCCTTGACATGCTCTACAAGCACGCACCTTGACCCTGTACCCTTGACCTACATTTCACGCTCCACTGACTTTGTCAGATTTTACGTTGCGACGTTGAGTAAAATACTAAAGTGTGTTTCTCTGTACTTATGGTAGCTGGGATAATGAAACCTTGCATAGTAATTATCGTTGGCTTAATCAGCAAGCACACACCTTGCCCTGGTACCCTTGACCTACATGTCACACTCCATTGACTTTGTCGGAATTTTACTAGAGTAAAATACTAAAGCGTGTTTTTCTGTACTTATGATAGCTAGGATGATGAAACCTTGCATAGTAATTGTCCTTGACATGCTCTACAAGCACGCACCTTGACCCGGTACCCTTGACCTTCATGTCACGCTTCATTGACTTTGTCAGAATTTTACTAGAGTAAAAGACTAAAGTGTGTTTTTCTATACTTATGATAGCTAGGATGATGAAACTTTGCATAGTAATTATCGTTGACTTAATCAGCAAGCGCGCACCTTGAATCTGTACCCTTGACCTACATTTCACGCTCCATTGACTTTGTCAGAATTTTACGTCTCTATGTTGAGTAAAATACTAAAGTGTGTTTCTCTGTACTTATAGCAGCTTGGATGATGAAACATTGCATAGTAATTATCGTTGACTTAATCAGCAAGCACGCACCTTGCCCTGGTACCCTTGACCTACATGTCACACTCCAATGACTTTGTCAGAATTTTACATCAAGTAAAATACTAAAGTGTGTTTCTCTGTACTTATGGCAGCTTGGATGATGAAACATTGCATAGTAATTATCGTTGACTTAATCAGCAAGCACGCACCTTGCCCTGGTAGCCTTGACCTACATGTCACACTCCAATGACTTTGTCAGAATTTTACATCAAGTAAAATACTAAAGTGTGTTTCTCTGTACTTATGGCAGCTTGGATGATGAAACATTGCATAGTAATTATCGTTGACTTAATCAGCAAGCACGCACCTTGCCCTGGTACCCTTGACCTACATGTCACGCTTCATTGACTTTGTCAGAATTTTACATAAAGTAAAATACTAAAGTATGTTTTTCTGTACTTATGATAGCTAGGATTATGATACCTTGCATAGTAATTGTCCTTGACATACTCTACAAGCATGCACCTTGACCCGGTACCCTTTGACCTACCTGTCACACTCCAATGACTTTGTCAGAATTTTACATCAAGTAAAATACTAAAGTGTGTTTCTCTGTACTTATGGTAGCTAGGATTATGATACCTTGCATAGTAATTGTCCTTGACATACTCTACAAGCATGCACCTTGACCCGGTACCCTTGACCTACATGTCACGCTTCATTGACTTTGTCAGAATTTTAAGTTGAGTAAAATACTAAAGTGTGTTTTTCTGTACTTATGATAGGTGGGATGATGAAACCTTGCATAGTAATTGTCCTTGACATACTCTACAAGCACGCACCTTGAATCTGTACCCTTGACCTATTTTCACGCTCCATTGACTTTGTCAGAATTTTAAGTTGAGTAAAATACTAAAGTGTGTTTCTCTGTTCTTATGGTAGGTAGGATTATGAAATCTTGCATAGTAATTATCCTTGACATTCTCTACTAGCATGCACCTTTTTTTCCTACATTTCACGCTCCAATGACTTAGAAGTTTTGTTATTATTTTGCCCAATGCAGGTGAGATATCGGCGTCTGCGGAGTTCTTGTAATTATTTGGATTTTAGCTCTGCCCTCCTCATTACATCATGAAGGTTGAAAAATAAAATTTTAATTCTTAGGAGAATATGACAAAGAAATGCCCCATTCACAGATAACAGCCCATCCTAGGCACCAGGAGGAAGAGACACTAGAACACAGACAAATTAACTCAATCTCCTAGTGATGTCTGCTGATAACTTTTGCAAATAGTTTGGACCTAGATCATGCACAACAGAAGGTCAGGCTTGATCTGGATCCAAACTGTTTGACACTTTGATTGTATTCCTGAAATAATTTTTTGAAAAAGTATAAAAGTAACGAGCGGATTCGTGTGTAAGATTGTATGGCATATTTGAACCATAATAAAGTATGTATATACATGTATAAGAATTGAAATTCAGAATTTTAGTTGAGTATGCAAAACATTAGCTTTTCAATGTCTCTGAGAAGACCTTGGGGCTTCACAGACATATTAGAAAGCCTAAGAATTTGCATCAGCCAGTGTTTGCTAGAAATCTGCATTTCAATAGTTAATAGAAAGCTGTGGAAATGGTTTATTTCAGTATATTTCTGCCCCGGGATGAAATAGAC
>OZ026521.1:18026411-18089231 GCA_964019695.1 Loripinus fragilis
TGATTATTACACAAAGGCTACTCGTTTGAAAATGCCCACTTTTTTAGAGTTCCAAAATTGTAACAATCTAGAATATCAGAAATACTTATTGAACCTTGATATATAAATTTGAACCCCAGAGGGCTGGCAGTGCAAATTAGCAGATTTTCTTAGGATCCAAAATAGCTTATATCCATCAAGAGTTATTCGAAACTGTTATGATACCTCACAAAATATACATACCCCATATTCCTTAATTTGTTTATTTAATTTGTTTTCACAGCCAAAGTACACACCAGTCGGGTCATTTCCATTGCAGTATTTTCCGTCTAGTTCTCGGCGTTGCATTACTATTTGTCTGTGTCCATAATAGTTGGAACTTAACAGAATGTTTTCCAGTACATTTCAAATATTTCTTATATTTTTCAATAAAAACTACTACAATCTAACATTGTACAGCAATTTTTCAACGCTTGTTATCTTTTTTGAAGAAATGGAGCCAATGTTTGAGATACACTTTATCTTTATAGCAACAGATGATGACATTTTACATATTGGTGATGGCGTTAACATATACCCTGTAACAATTATCAATTTAGGAAATTGTCTTAACTGTCTAGACAAGACCATTGTTTCAAACCATATTCTTGTCAATATCTTGAGGCTGATTTGGAAACTCCCCCATGGCTACTGAGTGTAGGTGGTTCATATTGTGCACATTGATTGCCTAAGCTATGTAGAAGTCAACGATTGTTTTGGATTGCTCCTATGAATTGATTTGTTTGTTTGTTTGTTTGGTGCTTAACGACGCATCAACCCTTGTGAGTCATTAGCGTCAGACGGTATTAACTAAACATGATGAGGATGGAAAAATTTAAAAATTTATAGATAAAATAAAAGGAATGGTGATGATGAGTTTGTTTTATGAAAATAAGTTGCAATACGATTGTTGACAGGAGAGACCACGTACAATATCTGACAGTTTCAAAGAGCTATTCAGATAACTGTACATGTTCTTTAACTGAACAGAATACAACATAATATAATCTGTATTATGGTCTGATACAAATGTAAAACAAAACATGATTTTAAAAACAGCCATTAGATTTTGTTAAAAAGATTTATTTGTCTTAAAAATGTCATAATACTATCAATATGTATATCTTGAAATAATTCTTTCATGTTATTAACATGGAAGCAATTATTTCTTACTTGTGCAAAATCGCCACATTCCAAAAGGAAGTGACGTACAGTGAAAGGTGCGTCGCAACCAACACATTGAGGATGCTCTTCACCTTGTAGTAAGTATGAATGAGTGACTCTTGTATGACCTAAGCGGAGTCGAGCTAATACTACTTCTTCTCTTCTAATGTTTCGAACAACCAAATGATATTCACCAATAGTTGGTTTGATGTCAAGAAGTTTATTACCAATGCTGTTATTCCATGAAGTTTGCCATTCTTCCAAGATATATTTATTGATAGAGGGCTTAAAATTGGAAAATGGAATTTTAAAAGAAGTTGGTTATACTGAAAGCGATGTTTTTGCTTGCTTATCTACCATCTCATTCCCTTGGATACCTATATGACTAGGAATCCAACAGAGAACAATTTCTTTATAAGTTAAAAGCTCATGACATTTTTCTAAAAGTTTCTGAATCTGTGGATTCTTTGAACTGGTATGGTTCATTGCTTTCAATACAGAGAGCGAGTCAGAAAATATAATAAATTTATTGTTTGCATCACAAGTGCTAATGAAATCTAAAGCTAGATCAACTGCTTTGGCTTCAGCAGTGAAAATTGATGAATCGTCAGGTATACGTTGCATATTACTATGGTTGTCTGATATAACAGCACAACCAACCTTTGAGTCTTCCTTTGACCCATCAGTATAAATTTGTTGGTAATTCTTATAACGACTTTGCATTTTTCTGAAATCATCTTTTAATATGTGTGGATTTGATTCAGATTTTTTCCCGGAATGTAAATCAAAAAGTATTTCTGGTGGTTTTATGCACCAAGCTGGAATATTTGGTGTAAAATGTTTTTCAATATTTTGTGGTTTGATATTGGCAGATTCTAAAAGTGGTGAAATTCTGATGCCAAATGATTTAATACCTTTAGGTTTTTGTTCATACAAATTAACATAATTTGGTGGGAATGTAACTTCATGAGCAGGATTTGATGGGTTAGCAGCAAGTCTTATAGCATATTGCAAAGAGAGTTTCTCTCTTCGTGAATATAGTGATGGTTCATCTGCTTCCACATAGAGACTAGCAACAGGAGAAGTTCTAAAAGCCCCTAAAGCTAATCTAAGTCCTTGGTTATGTATAGGATCAAGCATTTGAAGATATGATTTTCGTGCAGAGTCATATATGATACAGCCATAGTCTAATTTTGACCGGACTAGGGACCGATACAGCTTTAGAAGTGTAGTTCGGTCTGCACCCCAAGAAGTATGAGAAAGCACTTTTAAAAGATTCAATGCTTTCAAACATTTAGCTTTGAGATATTTAATATGGGGTATAAAACTGAGTTTTCTATCAAATAAAATGCCAAGGAATTTAGATTCCTCAACAACTGGAATAGGTGATCCATATAAATGTAAAACCGGATCATCATGTTGCTTGCGCAACTGACAGAAATGTACACACTGTGTTTTTGATTTGGAAAACTTAAAGCCATTGCTTGTTGCCCAATTTTCAATCTTATTCAAATTTTGTTGTAGTTGACGTTCAATTGTTGCCATGCTTTTCGAACGATAACAGATACAGAAGTCGTCAACGTACAATGAGCAATCAGTAAGATTACCTAAACATTTCACAATATCATTAATTTTGATACTAAAAAGTGTTGTAGATAGCACGCCCCCTTGAGGAACACCTTGCTCCTGGTCATAATAGTCAGACAGAGAGGAGCCAACCCGGACTTGCATGGCGCGGTCTGCAAGGAAGTTTTCAATGAAAGTAGGAAGTCTACCTCTTAATCCTAGTTTGTGGATATCTTTTAAAATGCCATATCTCCACGTGGTATCATAAGCTTTTTCCAAATCAAAAAACACAGCAACTACATGTTCCTTTTTAATAAAGGCATCACGTATGAAGGTTTCCAATCTAACTAAATTATCAGTTGTACTGCGGTCAGATCTGAAACCAGACTGAAACCGCGATATATGATTATTGGATTCTAAAAACCAAGTAAGTCTTTTATTTATCATTCTTTCAAGTGTTTTGCATAGACAACTTGTTAAAGCTATAGGTCTATAATTATTAGGTTCCGCAGGATCTTTCCCAGGTTTGGGAATTGGGATTATGGTTGCTAAGGTCCAATCTTCTGGAAATTTACCAGCAGTCCAAATGTAATTAAATATATTCAAAAGGGTTTCAAGAGAATTCTTTGGGAGATGTTTAAGCATTTGATAGTGGATCTCGTCAGGACCCGTGGCTGAGTCATGTGATAGTTGAATAGCATCAACTAATTCATCTAAATTAAAATCTTTGTTATAAATTTCATTATTTTGTGATTTAAAATTTAATTTAACTTTCTCTTGTTTAGTTTTAATCTTTCTGAAGGATTCACCTATGAATTGAATATCAAGATCAACAGCGTAAAATTTGTCTATATGGTTTGTTAAAGCAACATGGTTCATGTTCGAGACACTGCTTGTCCAAGGCTTGCAGATGAAGTTTTTTATTACGGGTATTGCCCTGGAAAGTTCAAGGCCAAAAGGAAATCATACTTTGCGGTTTTAAATGTAAGTGGGCATAAAAATGTGCGATGCATCCGCACAGTAATTTAATCCATTCTAGGAATACTATGTATTCTGATTGTTTTGGGCTGTATAGTTTAAAAAAGTGAGCCTTTGCTTTTTTCGCCATAATTGATTCATTTATTTTACCTATCCGAAGAATTGACGTCTGAGAAGACTCCCAATGGCATATGCTGCATCATATTAAAATATCAATGTGTTTTCATGCTGAATGTTTCAATGTGCATGTTCTTCACTGCACCCAATTTTTATACCCCCCGCAAACTTTGTTTGTAGGGGGTATACTGTTTTCACGTTGTCCGTCCGTCCGTGTGTCCGTGCGTCCGTCCGTGCGTCCGTAACGCTTTGTTTCCTTAATAACTCGAAGAGTCATTGCTGGATTTTCATCAAACCTTGCAAACATGTTCATATATGCAAGACAAATACTTTAGACAAAAAAGTAAGGGCTAGGGGCCAATTCTATTAGAGTTATTTCCCTTTGTAGTTCTAAATGGCTTTTAATATAGTGCTTTGTGCTTATGCTATTATAGGCCATACACGGGCCGATCATCTCCTACCACAGCTTTTGATGGAACAATTTGATACTTTTCCTATACAATGTAGACACATTGAACATATGCATGAAGGAGTTTTGTTCAGAAAAAATAATTTTTGAGGAAATGACAGCTGTGAGAACTTAGACAATTTTTCCCATATTATGCTTTTGTATATGCATAGATGGTGCCTTCATGGGCCGATCAACTCCTACCACAGCTTTTGATGGAACAATTTGATACTCTGTCGATACAATGTAGACACATTGAACATATGCATGAAGGAGTTTGGTTCACAAAAAATAATTTTGACAAAATGACAGCTGTGAGAACTTAGACAATTATTCCCTTATATGGCTTTTGTATATGCATGGATAGTGCCTTTATGGGCAGATCAAGTCCTACTACAGATTTTGATGGAGCAATTTGATACTTTGCCTACACAATGTAGACACATTGAACATATGCACGAAGGAGTTTATATTTTTTGTTTGCACAGATTCTACTGAAATCTTCTTATCAAAACTAAGGTCTTCTTGTTTGAACTATAACTTGCCAATTTTTTTCACTGACTCTTACTGTGCGGGGGGTATCTAATAAGCATTGCTTATTGACCTTTTTCATTAATCATGAAAATCTGCAACATTTCAGTTATAAGCATGTCTTTACAAGCAGAGTTGAACGCAGTGTGGATCCTGATAAACTCGGGCTTAGTAGCACAAGATACGGGCTTGTATACTTGTATTTTCTTTCAATCTGAGACGAGTCAGTGAGGATAAAGACGCAAACGCCATAGGGGACAATACTACTATTTGTTTTTTTGCAAAATATCTCCTTGGTTGAGACCCTTCCTTGTCAGATAGATTTGTGGCTGGAAGTCTAGCTTGGAGTAAACTGTGTAAAACGGCCAATCTAAAAAAAGACCGAAACTTGGTTTTCAAGACCAATTATTGCTTAATGCTTGTCAAAAGTATTGCAGGATGCTCTAAGGGGAGCATTCTGCAATGCTTATGTCCTTCATTAAGCTACCATTTATCATAAAGATATTTGTTTGTCTATTTTTAAGTGGCCATTTTACACGCAGGTTTTATTGTACATGCAATTAGATATTGTTTTGAACGAAAACAGATGTCTTCTCCAATGGCGAAGCGCTCTGGAAACTCAACGAGGTAAAATGTACAACATCTGCTAACTCTGACCTCTTGTGGGTTTAGAATAGTACAAAATGTGAGATGGATGTTCGTTAATGATCGCCAGTTAAAAAAATATGGGCTTCTCGTTCTGAAGCCGCAGACTCTAAATACAATTGTTGCGAAGCTGATCCACATGTCGATACATGTAAAAAAAATCGGACCAAGGGTTAACTGAATTATCGTGAAATAGGATACCAATCTTGTTGTGTTACTTTTACTATGACCTTTGAGCACTGCGACTAGAACTTTCATTTTTATACATGTCCTATCATTGAAGCTGACTTCGTATCATTGAGGTGGAAATGAAAATGCTTTTGTAGAGAGAAGGGGCGGGAAAAAATCAAGCATTCATCACCCATTGAAGCGGAGCATTTTAAATTTCACTTTATGTCGTCTCATTGAGGTTTATATTAGTGTGGACTTTGTTGTAGTCGGGCCAGGATTCTGGAAATTGAGAAAGGGCTAGAATTCAGCACTGTGGCATTTTATTCTCCGCTATGACCTTATCCATGGAATCGGGTAACTGAAACTAATTGCAAAGTTTCATCTTATATCTATGATAAACGAGATGATTTAAATTTTAAAATAGTTAATTTTCCTTTACTGGATGGAGATGTTTGTCGCTCACATTCTTGTGGCATATATATTTTACAGCTTATTCGTTTTGCGAGGGAAGGGTCTAATATTGGTGATTGTAACAATAAAAAAATAAATGTTTTACTTCGAAGTTACCGAAGCAAAACTATAATTATCAAATAATAAGTATGGCCAGTTCTAAATTATATCGCAGACACGCATGGTGTTTGCTTGGATATTCTTCTGCAACAGGGTATATCAGAAACAGTATATCATGGTGATTTCATTTATAAATTTTGTAAGAAGCTATGGTTTCTACGATGGATCAGGCATCAGACTATATGATGACCCGGACCTACAGTTTTCGGTGGGTTGGTGCATGTTGCTTATCTTTGGTCGGGTCCACTGTGTTTTCTTAAAGACATAATTTTCATGAACCAAACCGGTTCCCTATAAACCGACAATTTAACTTGACAGGTAAATATGTGAAAATTTATTCAGCCAATCAGGTGATAGAAAACGGCTAATATAACAACTGGATTGGTTATTCTGTATGAACTGTAGAAACAGAATACCAGAGAGATACCTGTGTGACCTTTTATATTCCAATCCTGTCTTTAACACGCTAGAGAACCACTGTACTCCAACAGCGTAGTCATTGCGGGGTGGTTGCAGTCGACGAGTGCATAAAATAGAGTACCTAGCTGTTAATGAAGGTAATATTTTGGTCAATGTTTTACTTCTGAAAATATTCATCGCGAATCATTGTCACTTATAAATCCAGTTGTGTATCTGCTTAACAAAATTTTTGTGGGTTGAGTGATAGGCGCTACAGCACCAGAGTTATGCCAAAATGTGATTTTTCCTGAAAAAAGAGGGTGAAAGAAATGTTTGCTTTTGTTCTGGAATTTATGCTTACTGTCGATAAAATGCAAAATACCAATCCTTTATTGTGCACAAAGTTTGAAATCTGGGGAAAGAGCATTTTGGAAGTTATACAAGCTGTTCATACTGTATGCATTGTTCTGTATATCGGGTATTCTGCCCCAGTAGTCGAGTGTCTAAATAAAATCAATATGAAACAGGCAACGACCCTACCACTGGGCCAGAACACCCGATATACAGAACTATGCGTACAGTATGAACACCTTGAATAGCTTTCAAAATCCTCTAGCCTCAGTTTTCAAGTTTTTTTTTTCACATTTAAGTGCTGTCATCTTGTATTTTAGCTAAAGTAAGCAAAAATTCCAAAATATAAGCAGAAATTTCTTTCATCCACTTTTTTCAGGAAAAATCACATTTTTTGGCATAACTCTGGCGCTGTAGTGACTATTACTCAACCCACAAAATGTTAAGCAGATACATAGCTTGATTTATAAGTGACAACATTTCGCGATGCGTATTTTTAGAAGTAAAATATTGACCAAAATATTACCCTATTAAACAGCTAGGTACACTATTTTGTGCACTTGTCGACTGCAACCACCACGCGATGACTGCTGTTGTTGCACCTGACCCAGAATACCACATAGGAAAGTGACAAACACACAATAAGATTAGACATCACAAACGAGAGCCAAGGGGTTAGCCCTTTCCCAGCAGGTGACCACAAGGCACCAATAAACAGACAATGTTTTACTTCTGAAAACATTCATCGCGAATTATTATCACTTTAAATCCAGATATATATCTGCTTAACAAGAAATTGGTTGGTTGAGTGATAGGCGCTACAGCACCAGAGTTATGCCATAAATATGAATTTTTTCCTGAAAAAGAGGATGCAAGAAATATTTTCCATATGTTCTGGGATTTATGCTTACTATCGATAAAATGCAAAATACCAATCTGTCAATGCGCACAAAGTTTGAAATCTGAGGACAGAGCATATTGGAAGTAATCCAAGCTTTTCATACTTTACGCATAGTTCTGTATATCGGGTGATCTGGCCCAGTAGCCGAGTGCCTAAATAAAATCAATACGAAACAGTCAACGACCCAAAACAGTGGGCCAGAACATCCGATATACAGAACTATGCGTACAGTATGAAAAGCTTGAATAACTTTCAAAAAGCTCTAGCCTCAGTTTTCGAAGATTTTTCGTATTAAAGTACTGTCATCTTGCATTTTAGCTGAAGTAAGTATAAATTCCAAAACAAAAGCAGATATTTCTTTTATCCACTTTTTGAGGAAAATATCACATTTTTGGCATAATTCTGGCGCTGTAGCGACTATCACCCAACCCACAAGAAATTGTTAAGCAGATACATAGCTTGATTAATAAGTGACACTACTTCGCGATGAATATTTTCAGAAGTAAAGTATTGACCAAAATATTACCCTATTAAACAGTTATGTACACTATTTTGTGCACTCGACGAGTGCAACCTTCACGCGATGACTGCACCTTTCGAGAACAGAGGTTCTATAACGAGATCATTGTAAGTTAATTTAATTTGATTGCTTCCCTGTGATGATACGTTGAATGAGTTAGTGTGTTACTTAACCCTTTATTAATCTGCTTTTGGGTCACTGTCTAGCCACGCCCACAACTGTTTCCTATCTCCGTTAGCTTTACAAGAGACCGGGACATTGCATACCACGTGGCGATACAGTGACCAAATAGCTGTATACCACCTTATAGAGACGCCCTTTAACGCTTTTGCAAACAGAGCAGTCCCAGATCAGACAGCTCTTGTAAGACCTGCCTGATCAGGGTCTACCCTGTTTGCTCATGGAAATATGATATATCTGATCCTACACTAGTGGACGTGGTCCTTGAGCAAGACACATTTATCCTAGCTTAGTACTGGTTCAACCCAGGAAGACCCGTCCCTATATAACTGATAGATTGTTGATGGGACGTAAATCATCAAATCAAACAAACAAACAAACTACACTAGTTGACCTGACAAGTACTTTCTTTGCTCTATGTATAAACGTGAAAATTTATTTATATAATCATTCATAGTGGATGGAGCATTGGATGAATATAAATGAAAGTTAAATATATTTATTAACGCCCTCAGGTAGCTGTTGTTGCTGTCTGCTCTATGGCAGTGGTTTTGTTGTAGTTGACTCATTGTTGTAACTTTCAGCATGTGTGGGGGATCCTGGTTTCGTGACATATTTCTTTTTAAAATATCCTATCTAGTTTTGCAATCATCTCGCTGAATAAGAGCGAGCTGGATGTTTTGCCTTAGTTGTGTTCCAAACTGGTTAAGTCAGATAACCACAAAAAATTGGCGAAAAAATATTAATATTTTCTTACCAATTATTTTTAACATATGTTTTGGTTGCTAAATAGAACCGCCCCATTGAGACAATTCTTTTGAATACCCAAAACATGTGTTTGGATTGAGAAATAAGAAAATCATTTTTCTGTTACACACTCTTAAAATTATGCAAAATTTTAATGCTTGGTTCTAGCTATCATGTATGTGATTTTGTTTGTATGTCTTCTAGTGTTTCTTCCTCGCGGTGTCATTGTTTGGTCTGTGATCTGTGATTGTGGCATTTCATGTGTAATTCTCAATTGATTGTGTCATATTTTTGCACCTTTTATGTGGCTCTACACCATTAAATAAATACACTATATGTACAGATGGCGATCATGCTTTATTAACCATTGAACTAAACCCTCGGTGTTCATCCGAAAAAGGACGTGAACTCGGACAGCCATTGAAAAAAACTCAACATAATGCCTATTTGCACGTGCAAACCTGGCGCAACTGACGAATGCATTATCAGTATGAAGCGCACTGTCAGTGCAAGTGAGGTGCATTAGCTGCCTATCATTTTACTGTTGTTCATGAGGTTTAAACGGTTGCAAAAGTCTTAATATCCATTTAAGGTTGCTTGGAAATGTATGAATTAGAGCTTGTCCGTCCTTGACTGTCTTGTTTTCGCCCCAGTCTCTTACTCTTGGTTTAACACAGTCTCAAGGTTCATTTCGTACTCGCACGGCATTGGCATGCTGCTAAAGCACTCGTTTATCTGCCTTTGTGTCCCTTCGTTTAATCTCGATGACAGACGTATTGGCTAAATGTATAGTCCGTCCAGATAAGAGACGTTGGGCGGTTCTTAGCTAAGTTCAACCCCTGGACAAATACATTTGGAAATCGGCTGGTCAGGTTGCATTGTTCGCGTATTGTCCCATCTGTGAAACTCTCCACACCAAAAGTATATACCAGAGGTGAGTTCAATAATGCGAGAGCTCGCCGGGCGCTCGTTGACAGGTACCTATCTTTATTCGTTATGTGTAAAGCCTGACACCAGTACAACGAGCGCTAGCAAGCGCTCGCATTGTTGAACTCGCCTCAGAGTCTTATAGTTGCCGTATCGTGGAAAATAAGCGTTTCGAATTATTGAAGATGAATCTGATCAGCCCAGATACCTTGTTTGAAATATGTACATACATGTATCTTAAACACGTACGTGTATCTTTAACTATACAACCAAAACATCAATCTTCGACAATGAAATTTACAATCACACAAGTTGTATTGTTTTATAAAAGGTATGAGTACCCTTTCCCTTTGATCCATTTATTGAACCCTTAGCATGCTGAATTTAAATGTGTGTTTGTGTGCGTGCGTGCGTGCGTGCGTGTGTGTGTGTGTGGGGGGGGGGGGGGCAGTGGTTACTTTCATGTTGTTCTTTTAATGCTATTTTTTCGAATTCAGAGCTAAACACCAACCAAAGAGAATTTGAAAGAATACTTTCATAGACAACATTTTAACGCGAATATTTATATATAGCATACTAAAGGTGAACCTGTGTACCAGTAGACGCACACTACTGCAGCAAAATTAGAGATGAGTGTCTCTTTTGTTATTTTGAGTTGGTTTTGTTTGTTTGTATTGACGCTTTGCGTCGCTTCCAACATTTTTGCAGGCATGACGCGACGTTTCCTGTCCACCTATAATGAACCAGTACTTAGCAGAGAATAAAGTATCGTGCTTAGGACATCTCGATGTGTTTCATTGAACCTTCTCGAAATAGCGATTCTTTAAGCACATGTCTAACACACAAGCACTGAGCAACTGTGAACCTCGATTATTTGAGCTGATACTTTACACCCCAGTCACGCGCGGATCCAGAAACTTTTGTCAGAGGGGGTCCAACTTTGACAAGGTTTTTTTAGTTGATGAGAGGAGAGATGATCAATATACCACTAAAAGTGGGCCATTATTGGTCCGCCAGCGAAGCGCCATTTTAATGGTGTTTCGCTGGCGTCCCAATGATGGCCTAGCATTGAATTCTGGCCTAGTAGCTTTGCGATTTTTCAGGGGAGCCAGACTAGTATTGCTAAGAAAACCTATATTTTGTGATCTTTCAGGGGGGGGGGGGGTCTGGACCCTGTCCCTCCTCTGGATCTGCCCATGCCAGTCAAGAAATTTTCAGTCATGTCAGGACGTTTCCTGGATTGAACCAGAACTAAATAGAGTATAACGTGTCTTGCACAAGAAAACAATATGGTGCCTTCAGAGAGACTCAGACCAACGGCTTCTTTATCTCAAGTCAAGCAGTCTACCACTGCTTTACTCTACAGGTATTATACAGCTATTCGGTCACTGTATCGCCACGTGGTATGCGATGTCCCGGTCTTTTTTAAAGCTAACGGAGATAGGAACCAGTTGTTGGCGTGGCTAGACAGTGACCCAAATGCCGATTAATAACTACAGTTTTTTAAGGCATCATTCATGCTAGACTGTTTGTTGGGCTAGTTCAATAATGTGTAATCACTAAACCTAAATTATACTATGCACAATAAGTATAGCAATTTCTTATGTTTAGCATATTGTTTGTGCTCATCTTTGTGCAGTGCCGATCAATTTCAATTGCAATGACGAGAACAGGATTTTAGGCAAATGAATCCACGGAATTTCAGACGCCATCCTTTAAATAGGCATTTGGGGAGAGCAAGAATTGCAGAAGGGGTCAGTAAGCAAAAATCACATCCGTTGTTAGTAATGCTAAAATGATAGGCATGTGATTTTTTGTTTGGTGGTCTTTCATCTTCCTCATGCTTCATACGTCTCTAAAAACTATTGGTTACGTGACAGATGTGATAGAGTTTTCATGCTAAAAAAAATCAGCTGCCATCAATGACGTCAAAACGTAGTTATTATTTGATTAAACGTCTAATGTTAATTGACATGCCAATTCAACAAAGACTCAGTTTACAAAGATATCATTTTCTTACAATGTAACTCATTTTATGGTTGATTAAAACCTTAAGTTACTGAAAAATGGTGCGACGCATTTGCGAAATAATGGTGACGTAAGATTTTATATTTCGGCTCGTGCACTGTAGTGGTAAAGATGTTTCATTCAACATTATTTTTCTGAATGTGTTGGAAGGCATCAAGCAGTTTTACTTGTTAATGTGGTTCAAGAAAATCCGACTAGAAACACCGTTTAAAGGTGATAACGTAAAAGCATTAGTAAAAACGTCAAATTTTGAAAACTTGGGCCTTTATTTCTCTGAGAAAGTTCAGAAAAATGCAACATTTGCTATGCTTTTTTGGTTTTCAGTGACCAAACAATCGTTTGAAAATGGTTTCGGCTTTCCCCAATGATCAGAAATTCCCACGTAACCCGCTAGTCTTAAAAATAAACGTCACTTTAGCACGGCTGCTGCGTTTGGTAATTCTGTATTTTTTTAAATGGAAAATCTTGTCATATGATCGGCGCTTGTATCTTCATGACAGCAAATGAAACTCGAGATCTGATGTGGATGGGCTCACCCTTACAAAACAATTGTTAAATTTATTGTGCATAGTATACATGTATGCCGTTTATATCCGTATATCATGTGTAAAACATTTCGACCTCCGTATCAGTGTATGCGGCTTTGCGTTTAAGACGGTTACTTGAGACATGGCTGTATTGTAAATACAATACCAAAGGAAATTACAGATAAAAGCACGCTACATGCAATCAGATCTTTATTACGCTGTGCAACCTGACTCTATATCTTTATACATGTAGCAGCAACAGCCGTTTTAACATAGATCAGTCTGTCTTACTGATCTTGACTAAAATCCACATAGGTTCTAGGAGGCCCTGACCAGTGAGCAATAGTATATACCAATGTGTCTGTAAACAACTAAGACTTAAGTATTTTGCGAACGTTTACCAGGCATACTAACTGTATAAAGCTGGTCGCCTTTGTCGTCTTGGGTCAGTTGTTTTGCACGATTAACCCTTAAAGCGCCAATCACAACAAAATTCGACTGCTTTTGTCGTCTGCTGAAATGTTTTAGAAGCCTTTCCAACAAACAGTGTTGACTCAGATCAGACTACTCATATAGGAGCAGTCTGATCTGGGTCCACACTGTTTGTCTCTATACTTAGCTTTGTTAAATAATGTTAGAAAAAATTGCAGCAGACGACAAAAGCATACGGAATTTTCGGATGTTTTTTTTGCTGGCGTTTTAAGGGTTAAAGCGTTCCTATGCTGCTTTACCCAATATACTGTAGGCCAATCTAAATTGACAGTGAATGGCAGTGTTCTGTCTGACACGCCCAATGTCCGTTACCTGAGGCGAGTTCAACAATGCGAGCGCTTGCTAGCGCTCGTTGTACTGGTGTCAGGCTTTACACATAACGAATAAAGATAGGTACCAGTCAACGAGCGCCCGGCGAGCTCTCGCATTATTGAACTCACCTCTGGTCGCACCATGCTCGATTATTTACGAATCGCAGCTATCTAAGTCACTATCTCTTGAAAGCAAGAAATATCCAGGGGCTTTTAAATATATTGTATTGTATTGTTTATATTGACATATAATTTGAACAATAATTGTATCTCGTATATGACCTTATTCAAGGACGCTGTGCTGTGCCGTGCCAATTTTTGACAGCAGGGTCAATTACCTTTACGGCTCATAAGAAGATTTTAACAAAATGGGCCTACTTTTACATGGCGACCATCTTGGATACCACAACATCCACACTTGAACTAATTTAAAAGCCCATCACTCACAGAGCATAACTGTATCATGAGTATGTGCCGAACGGTTCTGGAGGAGAAAATATTCAAAATTGACAATATATGCGGATATGAACCAAATTTAAATGGATTCAACATTGGGACATAATGAGGACTTGGTTAGGTATTGGTGGCCTTGGCCTAAATTTTAAGATCTCAGAGGAGCGAAATGAGTAAAATTTGAGCGATTGTGATAAGGGAAATCTGTTTTCTCTGACAAAATACTAGTTGTAGCTGCAGTTATAATGTTCAAGAGATCGCAAAATATCACATCTACAAGTGCATACATTTTAAAGTAAAAACAAAATGGCAGATGCAGTCCTTTATACAGATGTACTTAAAGCAAAATGAGAGAGAGAGAGAGAGAGAGAGAGTTCAGTGTCTTACGTTTGTCTTTAACTCTAAAAAATCGAAAGATTATGACAGAAAACAGACAAAAATTGATGAGTTGTTGAGGCCATTCTAGTTGATAATATTTCATCTTGATAAGATGCAGGCTGATATGACAACAATATCTGTCTAGTCTATATATTATGATCAGAATATAAGGTGGAATCAATCTTTTATGAAAAACTAATCGAGCAACACAACGCAAAAAGATCGCCCAAATCTAATAAAAAAATATTGCATTGAAGAGTGCCAGTTTGGTCACGACGAAAATTAACATTTAACCACTTTCATTCTGGATACCTGCAACTATGTACTTTGACGAACAATGAAGACCCAGATGAAATGCCGCATAATGCGACATTTCATTAGGGTCTGCGCTGTTTGCAAAGATATAAACAAATCTTCATGACAGAAATGCACCAGAATTTAGAAATTTCTATATGATACCCCTTTAAATACATATGGCCATTTTCATACTTGTTCGATCGGCATGTGTGGGAACTTCAATCAGAAAGAAAAGGGTAAGGGACCACTTCAATTTTTTTTTATAGTGGGCCCGTAAAGTGTTTGACACTGTGTGATTTGCGAAGAAAACTTAGGAAAAATGGTGTCATATTATAATCTGGATCTTCACGGTTTTCAGAAGAGAGAGAGTATAGAAAATAGTAAGTGAGTATTATCAGGAAATACCACAACCACAAAGTGCAGACAAACCCGTGGCATCGTGAGGAAGAGCCACTCAACAATCACGAGACACCAAGAAGGCAAACAAATCAAAGCAAAGTAACCAGCTCTCTCTTCCCATTCGAGATAATTGCAAAAAGGTAACACACATCAAAACAAACAAACAACAATCAACAACCAATCAACAACAACAGAACCACTGCCTTAGAACGGACAGCAGCCAAAGCCACCGGGGGGGGGGGGGGGGGCTTAAGTGCATTTTACTGGCACCAAATCTTTGCCCTAGATTCCGGCTGCCGTTGTTGAAGCACATAAAATATTAAGCTCGCATGGAGGATTCCTAACTATTGCAATGTATTATAGAAGTTTGGAAAAAGTATATATATATATATTTTTGATATGATTTCGTGCTAATGTGAGTTGAGCGTAAAATGTTTTACAAGAGGCAAGGAGAATTTCAACAAATATCTCGTACTTGCGCGGATGGTACATGTACTTTTTGATCGAAGACTAACCGAATGAGTAATAATGTCCATTTTACTTTCGGTAACGCAAGTGAGCCTGCATAAAGATAATTGAGAGTACGCAGTGAAGGTAACACGATTGATTTCGACACATCCATCGATTAATAAATAATCGAATCAAACATCGTTTCCAACAACATTCATTAATGGTGTGCTGCACAATGTAACATTAAAGTTGATGCATTTGTTGTTTTTCTTTGTGTGGAAAAAACCCTTTTATGCACGGTTTCATTTCAGAGAATAAAAGAGACATAAAATCTTCCAAGCTGAAAACCAATTTTCGGTCTTTTTGAGAGTGGTCGGTTTTGACAGGTTTTACTGAAGCCTTCATCTGTAGTCTGAGCAGTGCCATTTATTTCAATTTCTTGGAATATATACGGCCGAAGTTATAGATGTTCTAGCTAGCTGCTGTAATTTAACAGGATAGTTTTAGTCTATCTGGTCGAAACCTCAGACTCAGCTCTTTATATCAAATTTTCATAACGGAGCTAACATTAATATTCCGATAAAAAGAATGATTTTTGAACTGATGTTACAGTAACAAACAGAAGACGTAATGGTCATTCCCATTTAACTATGCACCAGTCATTTGTATCCCAATAGCGGGGGTTTTAACTTTTTAAGTTCCAAAGCCCTGCTAAAAGCCCTGCACTGCGGGGCCAAATTTGTGGGAAAATCTCTGCTAAATGCCCCGCACCCGGGGGTTCACAATAATTGAACAACAAAAAATGACCTGAATCATTTGAATAAGTTTCCCCACTTTCCTCCTATCCCATGGTGGTGCCACATGAAATTTGGCTTCAGTTGGCCCAGTGGTTTCAAAGAATTTGAACACACACATACTTTCACTAGGGAGCCTTTAGCATAAAATAATGCAACTGGACATGTCCCTGTATTCTTGAACACCAGAACACAGCAAAAGAGAGTTGTTCCAAATGAAAAAGTATTTGGGGTGGCTTATGCGGCTTTCTACATGTATGCATACATTCGAAAATTAAATAAAGTCCTTAACATACAAATGTGTAAAATAGGCACACCAAATAAAAGTACTTATGCCAATGCCACATCATGAGTCATTAGTCAACCCGTCTTTGGGGATTAGAAATCCTATAACATTTCAACCTGGCATACTCAGCTACAGAGACCAGTTTAAGTCGTCAAATTGCGGATTTGGCAAGAAAGAGTATTAAATATACTAAAAAGAGCTGGTGCGGATGCACAGGCTGATCTTCCCCTTAGTTATATGCATAGTGCATAAACAGGTATTCTTAACAGGAATTAAGTCTCTGCAAATACACCGTACTATATCCCGGTAAAAACCGGCTAAAGCCCCCGCTGTTTCCCCGGCTATTCAAGCGGGAAATTCAAGCCCCGGCACATCCACAACACTGCGGGGACAAATCGTAGGTCAAATCCCGGCACTTAAGCCCCGCTATGTCCCCGTTATCCCCGGTCCCAAGAGGCATTTAAATGACTGGTGCACTAGATAAAAATAGCACGTACATGTACCTGTATGTTCTTATAAAATGTCCACATTTAGTCGTAAAAGTTTTCTACGACAATCAACGTTAAGTCCGTACAGAAATTCAGTGAACATCGTTTTTCTTTTTTAAAATGTCTTTAATGATATCATTTTGGACTGAAATTTTGCACATGCATATAATATATCACCGCCTAATATACACTTGCATGTTTGAACATTTAAGATTGGAAAATAAGTCTGGAATCTCTTATAAAATAAAATAACTTAGTCGTTTTCGATTTAGAAAACTCCTCTTTTTCCCCCAATGTATTTCATATGGGTAGCACGTGGTCTATACAGTTCAATGATTACCATGTTTATCAGGTTGTAAGATAAAGAAAACGGTCACTAGCAGGATAAATCTTGGTGTGTCTGCATGCACACTGCAAATGCTTTTGATGAAACTGCGCAAATATCAATTCTGTCTGAGTTATAATATCATACTTCACGAAAATCGAATTTCGCATCTTGCTTTCTAAGCGTTCATGGTAAATTGGACTGCGACTAAGAAAAACCGTCTTCTGTAATTTGTAACAACAAAGGCGCAGATCAGCCTATGCATCCGCGCAGTCTCATCAGCAACTTTGTTATCTGCTTTTTGGAAGTCATATCTAGACTCGCTTCGAGTGAAGCTTCAATTTTCTTGCTAGCCTGTTAAGCTGAGGAGACTGGTTTGAGACTCGCTCTGTCTGAAACCAAGAAGACAGGTTTTCTCGCGTCGTGGCCTCATATATTTCTGTTGCTTGCTCGACAGCTCTAGGATAAATATTACAAGTGCAACAGATAATAATATTTTAAAAATGAGGAGGAAGCTTTTCATCAGATATGTTAACGGGAGTCATACACATCATGTGACTGTGCTCTACATCGTCTTATGCACAAGTCGTTCGTAACTACAGCCAACAGAGCGGGGGAAGGGCGGGGACTTTGATTTTCTGGTAGCAGTTCCCTGGTATGACCCTGTACTAACAGCTCATTTACACGGCTGGGGCGTCGTTACAAATGACTGGTAGGCATAATTTATTTTGCCTTTATACACTTGTCATTTGTGTCCACTGCCCCCCCTCCCCCCACCACCCCGCCCAGGGGAATGTCGAGGACTTTGATTTTGTTTCTGCAGTTCCCCATAGTAACCAACACACTGTGGGGGTAACTAGCTGGCAAAACCATGACAGTTTCCCCCGCAGTCTGTTATTATACTGCACTGCCATGGTTGCCTATGTCTATCAAACACCTACATTTCCTCCGCATTATGGAGACAATATAAAAGTAAAATCACAGCACATTTGCCAGGCTAACCCCGCCCTGCTCAGGGGCTTGGGTGAAGCTGTGGTTACAAATGATTGGTGTATAATTTATAGCCTATGATGTACTTCACATGAAAATTTAGTTTTCAGCCCCCGCCACCCCCACAAAAAATATATTGACACCAAACACAAAATATGACATCCGCTGATGTATTTTCAACCTATTTTCAAGAACATTCCAACTCCATCACTAGTTTCTCTTTCTGACCTCAACTGTTAAAGGGCTGAATGAGCATTATTTTTATTGGATTAGTCTATTTTCACTTGGATCACGCCTACCGAGTGAGCCCTGTGATCTTATTCTCTTATCAATTATAGTTGCCCGAAATTACGATGTATATTTTGCATTGCCTGGTGTCAACACATCAGTATTTAAAATAAACAGATAGAAAGCTCAATTTATTTAATAAACAAGTTGAAAATTGTTTAAAATCTGATTATCAGAGGGATAAAACTTTCAAGGATTAGGGAACACAGAAAATCAAGATTTTGAAATTGAGGAACAACGGAACACAGCGATTCATTTCATAGGAAAAAACGGATGGGTACCCACTGGAAAGGCCTCAATATTTTCTTGTATGCCAAAATTCAATGAGCCCAAAACTATGACCATTATTTGCATTTGGTGAAACTATTTTGATATGATACGAAACCCATCTCCTATATAACACGTTTCTTCGTCTTACAAGACTGTATAAGTATCCATCGATAGTCAACTGAAGGCAGTGATCCGTATAAAGGTGCGTTTAGGGTAAATTAAAAAATGCAGATGCTCAAATGAGGACAAATTCCATCATATCACAGCCCATATGGCAATACTTTTTGTAACGAAAAAAATATCACAAATTAGGCGGTGTTTAGATGTATTAAATTATGATGTTCATTCTGCGATTAGTCCGCACATAATGAAATAAACGCAAAAAAGCGTTGTTCACTAAATTTCTGTACGCATAGTCACAAAACATCAACAGATAAATGTACATTTTTATATACAAGAAGGCCCCAGTGATGACCAAGATCAACTTGGACTTCTGTCCTCTCTAATCAGAGACAAATAATGTACTGTAAAATTAATCCGAAAATGTTCGCGAGAATTTTAGTCTTGCAAATAGCGTTAAAAGACATACTTGCGACGTTACAAATTCGCGACTAGGGCATGATTTATCTATGAGTGATTTCGCCATTTCTCGAGGATTTTATTTTCACCAAACTTCGCATATTTCTTAATAACTAGGATGGACTGGACCAGGTCGTCCATTTCCATTTCAGAAATTCGCTCTGGGAGATACCACATTGGCGTAGCTCCTAGCACGCAGTTACGCACTGCGTAATTGAAATTATACACATGCAAAGGAAAATCGCCTAATGTGGTAATATTTAATTGCTACACCATAAGGGACTTTTCTTAAAGAAAAGAATTCGCTCCCTCTGGGAGCAAACTCTTTCCTTTATTTGAAAAGGGACGCGACTGATGAGAATCACTGCTCGTTCTAGTAGTCTCTCTTTAATGTGCGTAACTTTTTCAGCGTTCTGGCTACGCCCTTGTTCCATATTCTTAAAGCATTTTCTTCTTAAGGTAGGTAACCGAATCTGGAGAGAGACGTGGCGACAGAACTTCGGTGGATTCCCTTCGCAAAAAACACACCGTACAACCGGCTGCTTTGATGACAGGTTACTAACAATGATGACAGATACGGGATTTTATGTTCCATGTAGGGTAGGTTATAATTTCCGGTTGGCAAAATTGTAAGAGAAGCCCTCTGATACTCTGTGGTAGATGAGTACACTTGATAGTGTTGAGAGATCATACAGAAACAAGCTGACGTTATATCACTCACAAATAAAGCCACACTTGATCATCATTTCAGAGGTTTCCCGAGAAAAGTCCCAAAAACGGTAATCTGTTCAGGTTGTGCGTCTCTCCGTCAAAGTCTGCTGTTTGCACTTGTATACAATAAAACTACTATCATTCAGCTACATTTCTGCCAAATTTGAAGCCGCAAATTGATTTTATAAAGTTACTGGAGCCCATCAAAGATGACAGGTAGATGAAAAATGGCTGCCTTTGTCAACAGGTCAATTTTGAAGTGGCTGTCTTTGATGACAGGTCATGAATTTTAGTGGCTAACATGGATGACAGGTCATAATTCTAGAAAGTTAATCTAATTCAACATATATCTTCAGCCTGTGGTCTCAACTGAGAGCATAAACACCTTCCATATTGCATTCAGGTCAACATAATCTGTCATTTGGCTAGCTGATATTGAGCATAGGTAAGTCTTGATCCAGACACTTTAGAAACAGGGTCCATACTGTTTCTTAGAGGATATAGACACAAAACATAAGCTAAAAATGTACATCTAGATCAGCTATCATTTAGATGACAATAGGGCGTATCCACCTTTCAGTGAAATCTTTGTAATATATTAAGTTATTTCATAATATGTGCTTTAAGGACAGGGTTTGGTTTGGGTTGTGCCACTTCCTGGTCATTGCTCATGTTATTTTTTTCCATGCAGTACCAGTACCTGGGGACAATATTACACCTCCCCTATACAAATCAACGAAAAATTGTAAATCACTGTTACAGGCTGACTGGCAACAGATAATATCCTGATCTTTCCACACAACAAAATATTTTCAGCCTTGATATGGTATAAGTTGACACCATGTGATGTTGAAAGCTAAAAACAGGCATGGTTTTGTTTGTTTGTTTGTTTTGTTGCTTTACGTCCCAAGTCAACAGCTATGGTCATTGCGGGACGGTCAGTTGACCTAACCACACTTTTTCCTGGGCAAGCTTGAACAAGCAGTTAACCAGTACTTGGTGCCCATACTTTCGCTTGTAACTGACAACAATCCTTCTTGAACGATTCAGCGGAAGGGAGGAGAATGACCGTAGAAATTATTTCATGATCAATCTCCACGAAAGTATGGGACCGGGCCGGGATCGAACTCGCGACCCCTGGATCTGTAGTCAGACTCGCATCTGTTGCCAGACACATTACCGACTGCCCTACGCAGCCCGGTATGCATGGTGTCTACTGGCGTCTTGACTGTTATCTATTGTGTTGTGCTTTGGTAACCAAAGTATTAGTTAAACAGATTTTGATGGTGGATCACATTTTGGAATACGAGGGTCATTCAATAAGTAACCAGCCTACCCAGTTTCCCATCATGATAGATCGCTTTTTCTTTTCAAAAAACAATACCTATCAAGAAACTTTTCAATCCTATGTTTGAAATATATATTTTCTAATGATTTAACAAAAATATAACTGCATTTGAAAGTGTGCTAAAATAACTAGTATGCAACACTACTTTGTTCAAGAGCCATTTCAAAAGACAAATTGCGAGATGCTTACTTGAAACAAAGCTATATATGAGGCCAATTGAATTAATTTGCTCTTTAAAAATTAGAATAAAATTTTTTGCTCTTGAATAAAATCTCAGTGTTCAAAATTAATAATGATTTTATTTCTTAGTAAAAATAGAACTTAAATTTTGGAAAATTTGATAATTCAGACAGTGTTTTCCTTGCTATTTTGGCAAAAAATGTATTTATGCACTGGCGATGACACGACCTCCTCTTTTCAGTTGCTGTGACCTGGCCGGGGTGGTGTGCGGTCAGACATGCAAAACCATTTTCTTTTCTTACCTGCCATCAGGATGACCCAAATAAATCCACACACATTTATGATTATCAAATAATGGAATGTTTATCGTAAATTCCTTAACAGTGAATGAACTCTGTATTGCCAGTGATTTGCTGGAGTTTCGCGTGCGATGCTACACATGGCTGATTTTAATCCAGTGAAGCGGTGAAACTAAACCAATTAAGTCAAAGGGAGACAATCGAACCAAAAACAAATCTGAAATTGTATATGGTCACCAGCGTTCTCGCCCCTACTACTACCTATCACTACCTGTAACATCAAAAGCTTTTGTGTTTGACAAACCACTCTTGTTACCATTACATATATTTCTATTGTGAATCCTTATGTACCACTTGTTGGTCTAAGTGAATAAAGTTATGTCTATGTCTGTCTATGTCTATAATTATATTCGCATACTAATTGATATATTAGATAAACATTTGTTAAAAAGTTTTACTATATGAGAGCTTTCAACATGTCTGAAAATATTTATGCTCCACCGTCCTTAACCATGGGTCACTTAAGTATCAAATTACGCAATCTTTTCATTTCTATACGTCATGTACGCGACAATTTTTCCATTCTGTCGATATATTATATACTCATACTTCATTTTTCAAACTAAAGATATTTATCAAATAGTAAAATATACCTTACAACCTAATTCGAAGAAAGAAAATTATTTGGCTCACTGACCAAGCTTGGAGTCACGATAAATTATCAACTAACCAACACATAAAATATATTGACTGTATTGGTCTGTAAGAAATAGTTCAGGATGGTAACTTATTGAAACACCCTTGTATTTAGAGTTTGAGGACCCCTAAGATTGACCCTATTGATGGATGTCTATCATAAAAATCTGCAAAACAAATACTTTGGTCACCAAGGCACAACACAAAAGATACCAGCCAAGACGCAAGAAGACACCGTGCCTGTTTAGCTTTCAACATCACATGATGTCAACTTGCATATACCATAATCAAGGCTGAAAATATTTTGCTGTGATAAAAGATCGGGTTGCCATTCAACCTGTAACAGTGATTCACAACTTTCTGTTGATTCATATAGGGGAAGTGAAATATTGTCTCAGGTACTGGTACTGCTTTGAACAAAGATCACATGAGCAGTGACCAGGAAGTGGCACAAGTCAAACCAAACCCTGTCCTTAAAACCTTAACCTGCAATAACTGATATAACAAAAATCAAGATTTCACAGAAAAGTGGATATGCCCATATGTCAGCTAACTGATATCTGATCTAGACGTACATTTTGAGCTTCTTTTTTGTATCTGTATCCCCCAAGAAACAGTATGGACCCTGTTTCTAAAGTGTCTGGTCTGGATCTAGACTGTTTATCTATAGTCAATATCAGCTAGCCAAATGACAGATAAGATTATTTTGACCTGAATACAATATGGAAGATGAGTTATGCTCTCAGTTGAGACCACAGGCTGAAGAAATATGCTGATTTAAACTAACTTTTTAGAATAATGACCTGTCATCCATGTTAGCCACTAAAATTCATGACCTGTCATCAAAGACAGCAACTTTAAAATTGACCTGTTGACAAAGGCAGCCATTTTTCATCTACCTGTCATCTTTGATGGGCTCCAGTAACTTTATAAAATCAAACTGCGGCTTCAAATTTGGCAGAAATGTAGCTGAATGATAGTAGTTTTATTGTATATAAGTGCAGACAGCAGGCTTTGACGGAGAGACGCACAACTTGAACAGATAACCATTTTTTGTGACTTTTCTCAGGAAACCTCTGAAATGATGATCAAGTGTCGCTTTATTTGTGAGAGATATAATTTCAGCTTGCTTCTGTATGATCTCGCAACACTAACAAGTGTACTCATTCACCACAGAGTACCAGAGGACTTCGCTAACAATTTTGCCAACCGAAAATTATAACCTATCCTTCATGGGACATAAAATCCTGTATCTGTCATCATTGTTAGCAACCTGTCATCAAAGCAGCCGGCTGTACGGTGTGAAAAAGAAACCAATGGTATCATGTATCATGCAGTGTTTGCTGTATTAGCTTTCAGGAAACAACGGACCAGGCATTTAGAAGCTCGGTAAAGTTAGCAGCATAGCCGCATGAAAATGGTAAAGTTAGCAGCATAGC
Source organism: Loripinus fragilis (assembly GCA_964019695.1). Taxonomy (NCBI): domain Eukaryota; kingdom Metazoa; phylum Mollusca; class Bivalvia; order Lucinida; family Lucinidae; genus Loripinus; species Loripinus fragilis. Next base: position 18,050,673 of record OZ026521.1, read on the forward strand.
AGCATGTCAGCATGAAAATGGTAAAGTAAGCAGCATGGCAGTTCGGCTAATGGCAAAGTATACAGCATGGCAGGACGGCTCATAAATGGTAAACCCAGCAGTATGGCAGTACTGCTGGTGGTAAACTTAGCAGCATGACAGTACGGCTAATGATAAATTTAGCAGCATGACAGTACCGCTAATAGATGGTAGTTTCTGCAGTATGCTAGTACACCATACCCTGCCATACTTCTGGATTTACCATTTATTAGCCGTACTGCCATGCTGTTAACTTTACCATTAGCCGTACTGCTATACCACTTCATGCTACCATGCTGCTATGCTGCTAATTAAGAAAGTAAGTGAGGATGATCAGGAAATACCACAATCAACCCCTACAGACCAGTCCATGGCACCGTGAGGAGGAACCACAGAACATTGACATTCAGAAGACACCAAGAAGAAAATCAAGACAAGGCAACCAGCTTTCTCTTCCTCGTCAAAATGATTGTAAACTAGAAAGGACACAAAGTAATGCATACCAAAACAAAGATCAAACGCAGAACCAGAACCAAAATTATCTAATTTAGAAATTAAGTGAGTATGGTCAGAAAAAACTACAGACTCGCTACAGACCAACGCATGGCACCGGTATGAAGAGCAACATAATATTAACACTCTCAAAATAAAGGCAAAGCGCAACCAGCTCTTTCTACCTCGTAAAGATGCTTGTAAATCAGGAATGCTTACCAAAACAAAGACCAAACATAGAACCAGAACTAAACTTGTCTAGAAAGTAAGTGTGTATGATCAGAAAATACCATAATCACATCTGAAGATCAACCCATAGCAACGAGAGGAAAAGCCACAGAACATTAACAGACACAATACACCTGGAAGACAATATAAGCTAAAGTACTATTTCTCTTTTCCTCGACAAAATGATTGCAGCATGACAGTACCGCTAATAAAATTAATGATAAATTCTGCAGTATGCCAGTACACCATACCCTGCCATACTTCTGGATTTACCATTTATGAGCCGTACTGCCATGCTGTTAACTTTACCATTAGCCGTACTGCTATACCATTTCATGCTACCTTGCTGCTATGCTGCTAATTGAGAAAGTAAGTGAGGATGATCAGGAAATACCACAATCAACCCCTACAGACCAGTCCATGGCACCGTGAGGAGGAACCACAGAACATTGACATTCAGAAGACACCAAGAAGAAAATCAAGACAAGGCAACCAGCTTTCTCTTCCTCGTCAAAATGATTGTAAACAGGAATGCATACCAATAAAAAGACCATACACAGAACCAGAACGAAAATTGTCTAATTTAGAAAGCAGTTGTGTATGATCAGAAAATACAACAATCACACACTGTAGACCAACAACTAACGGCACCGCGAGAAAGAGCCATATAACATTAACAGTCAAAAGATACCAGGAAGACAATCAAACCAAAGCAACCAGCCCTCTCTACCTCGTCAAGATGATTGTAATGTAAGCAGCATGGCAGGATGAACATTGCCTTATTTAAAGGTACGCTTTTACTGGCGGCCCAGCTAGTGTAGGAAAACGATAAATGCCTCTCGATCTGCGCATGAATAAGGTGAGTTGTGCCTAATTTAGCAGCATGGAGTGATGGGATATTGGCGGGCTGGCAAGGCCCGAAAAACGTGCCAATCATAGCTAAACTCAACAACAGTACGGTTTCACAGACGAATGAAGCGAACTAGGAAAACTGTACATTCTGATGCCAGAGCACATTGGTTAGGTGAGTTGCACAATAGTATAGCAGCATGGATTTTTGGCTCCATTGCGGAATGGTAGAAGTAAGAAAAATGCAGTCTGACCGCATTAACGTTTGGAAATGAATTCAGCAAACTGGATTTGCACGAAAATGAACTTAAGCAGGAAAATGGTTCATACTGCTGCCAGAGCGCATGGCTAAGGCGAGTTGCGCCATAGTATAGCAGCAAGGATTTTCGGATCAATGGCGCAAATGTAGAGGCAAAAAGTTACATTCTGCTCGAAGAAGGTATAAACTTGAATGCAGCAAAATGGATTTACAGGAAAATTAACTAAAGCAGGAAAATGGTTCATACAGCTGCCAGAGCGCGTGGCTAAGGCGAGTTGCGCAAAGTATAGCAGCATGGATTTTCGGATCCATTGCAGAGTTGTAGAGGCAATAAGTTTCATTTTGCTCGCAGAAAGTACTAACTTGAATTCAGCAGGATGGATTCGCAGGAAGACCAACTTTAGCAGGGAAATGGTTCGTACTTCTGGCAGTGCGCATTGCTGGTGTGAGTTGCACAATAGCATAGCAGTATGGATTTATGGAACCGTTGCGGAGCAGTAGAGATACAAAGTTTCATTCTGCTGCAGTACGGCTAGTGGAAAAGTTAGCAGTATGGCAGGATGAAAATTGCCTTATTTAAAGGTAGGCTTATACAGGCGGCCCAGCTGGAGTAGGAAAACGATTCATGTCTCTCTAACTGCGCATCAATACAGTGAGTTGTGCCTAGCTTAGCAGCATGGAGTGATGGGATCTTGGCAGGCTGACAAGGCTCGAAAAACATGCGAATCCTGCCACCATAGCGTAACTCAACAGCAGTACGGTTTCACAGACGAATGAAGCAAACTAGGAAAACTACCTCTACCATTACGCAATGGAACCAAAAATCCATGCTGCTATACTATTGTGCAACTCACCTTACCAATGTGCTCTGACAGCAGAATGTACAGTTTTCCTAGTTTGCTTCATTCTGCCATGCTGCTAACTTTACCATTAGCCGCACTGCCAGCCAACAGGGCCAGCAGAATGAAACTTTGTATCTCTACTGCTCCGCAACGGTTCCATAAATCCATACTGCTATGCTATTGTGCAACTCACACCAGCAATGCGCACTGCCAGAAGTACGAACCATTTCCCTGCTTAAGTTGGTCTTCCTGTGAATCCATCCTGCTGAATTCAAGTTAGTACTTTCTGCGAGCAAAATGAAACTTATTGCCTCTACAACTCTGCAATGGATCCGAAAATCCATGCTGTTATAGAAGGGGAAGAGTGAAATGGATTATACGCCTGTTACTGATCTGTCGGTCTTCCTCACGATGTCTTGGGCTGGTTTGCAAGGTGCAAGTGTAGCATTTCCTGATCAAACTCACAAACTGTCTACGTAATAGTTATACCATGGGTTGTCCGCCTGTACGTGGAGATAATCCACGAGCTTTAGCGAGTGAATTATCTTACGTACAGATGGACAAACATGATATAACTATTTTATACCACCATCATCAGTGTAGACCATGCACACCACGAGATATTTCATGCTTAAGTTGGTATAAATTTGACAATTTTCGTTCTGGTTCTGTATTTGGCCTTTGTTTTGGTATTCATCACTTTATGTTCTTTCTAGTTTTACCATCATCAGAGAAATGGCCGATGTGCTTTGATTGTCTTCCTTGTATTTTGTGACTGTTTATGTACTGTGGCTCTATTTCACGGTGTCATGGGCGATGTGTGACTGTGGTATTTCCTGATCATACTCATTTGCTTCCTAAATTAGACAATTTTTGTTCTTTTGTATTTCGATACTGCTAACTTTACCGTTTTTTAAGCAGTACTGCCATGCGGCTAACTTCACCGTTTTTCAGCAGTACTGCCATGCGGCTTACTTAACCGTTTTCAACAGTACTGCCATGTTGCTAACTTTACCGCTTTGTTTCAGCAGTACTGTCATGCGGCTAACTTTAACGCTTTCAGCAGTACTGCCATGTTGCTAACTTTACCGCTAGCCGTACTGCCAACTTACCGATTCCATGCTGCCATGCTACTATGCTGCTTACTTTTCTGACCTGCATTGAGAGCACATGCGTGATCAGCTATCCCGTAGGACGTACGCGTTCAAGAGGCACCCAAATACAAAAGGTAAGCGATACAACACGATGAAACAAGCGACCTTTCTTCCAAAATTACTTTCAATTTACGGCAAAATAGTCTAATTACGACATTACAAATGTAGTATACCCGCGTCGTTAATTAATAAATTGATAATAAAAGAGCTGTACACTGTTAGCTGTTGTTATATGACTGGAGAGAATCCTGTCCCCTGATTGGCCCAATTTGTCTTCATAAATCTCTATGTCTACCTGGAAACTGGTCTAAACCGGTCCACAAGTTAATATTGCATGAAAACCAGCTCGAACTAGTTTCCAGAAGTTAATATTTTTGACACTTCTGCAATATTACCCTCTAGAGAGCTAAAATAGCATGATGAGTGTGAAACTAGCATGTGCTGCATGAAATTGACATGATTTGCTGTTTCACCTCCCAACAGGTAAATTAAAGACTTTCATGATTTTTTACAACAGGTTTGTTTTGTTTTGTTTGCTTATTTATCTTTGTTTGAATAAACAAACTGTAAAAATATTTTTATGATAACATTTTATATTCCCCATTAAGAGAATTAATATACATCTGAAAATGCAAAATATTAAATTATAATATCTTAATAAAAGTTGCTAAAACTTGTGAGAAAGTCCTTAGATGTCTTTAACAACAAAAGAGAAAGTAGAAAATTTTCATTCTTAGATGAAGAGTCATATAACAAAACATTTATTGACTTCAATTTCAGTAGACATGAGGATTTATCTACCCTTAAAAGTGATATTCACCTCGGCCTGACGGCCTCGATGAATTATCACTTTTTCGGGTAGATAAATCCTGATGTCTACCTCATTGAAGTCAATAATTGTATAATATTAGTTATTCTACCAAGAAAAAGTATCTGTTATTGGCGGCCAGCTAGCCAGTGGTCAACATATTGATACATGTACATGCAACCATGAAAAGCAGCAACTAAAAAATAACGTGGCAAAATTGCCGGACGCAACCTATGCCAATTCTTATTAAAAACATTTACCCTGAACATGACGTCACGTCAGTCTAGAATGGTAACGTTTTCAACGTTGACGTTAATTAACGTAGCGTTAACGTTGCCATTGGTTATTTGCAATTGGGAGCTTCAAAGAGACGAAAATGTTGAGCTGTTTTAAATTGAAGAAAAAATCCGATATTGCATGGGTAAGATAGATGTACTTTCTGATATCAAAATTAACACTTTATTGTCTGTAATATACAGTAGAATATCGTAAATTCGAAGTCTTAAGGACTAGAGGTTTATTTCGAATTATCAGTAGTTCAAATTATAGGGATCGAGGTAGATATAAAAGTATATAACCCTCAAAATGATTACAATCATTTTTTTTCTATCAAACATATGTTTTGTGTAAGCAAAAGAAACGCCTTAGGGAGACGTTTCTTTTACAAATGAACGCACCCAAAACATATGTTTTATAGGCAGTTATTAAAATATCTCATAAATTGGCCTTTTTCTGTATCGATGGTTCGAATAAGCGAGAAGTTCGAGTAATCGGCGTTCAAAAATAAATCAAAGGTTTTACTGTAAAACAAATCTTAAAGGTGTACAGCCGCGTGGAATGTACCAATCTCGGCGACTGATTTTGATTGCATTGCAACTGTTTTTTCCAGCCGATTGCTCGCCGACAAGTCGTCGACCACTCGCCGCACGATCGGTGATCGTTTAGCATTTAGTCGGCAATCAGACAGATCGGCGACTGGACTAGTACAAATAAGGATTGACTAACGACTAAGACTAAACTTCATGACTAAGGAATGGTGGCGGGTTCAACTTATACTTAACAACGTTTTAAAACACAGCAAATTTGCCATATCTCTAGTTTCCGCTCGTGTAAATATGACCCCACATCTCAGTATCAATAGTTCCAATGTATTTCTAAAATAATTTTCATTTTTATTTGTAATTTTGATTGAAACACATATTAATGGAAACTAGATCCGCCTCGCTTAGAAAATTATTCATGCGTCTACCGTGACGTATATTCACTGTTATGGATAGTTTTACTCGTCTTTGCAACACGTTCAAAGTAGCAAAACGAAGTAAGCAACACTCGATTACAACAAACTCTGTAGTCTAGTGGTTAGTACCACTGACTCATATACTTGTGGTCAATGGTTCGAATCCTACCTACTATATATTTTTTTCTCAAGTTTTATTTTTATATTTTCGTTTGTATTGGTGCTTTACGTTCACGTCAACAAATTTCAGCAATGTTGGGACGATTTCCTGATTTCATGGGCTGAACCAGTATAGTAGGCAGTGGGTAACAAAAGTGACTCCGCCAGCGGTGAGTCTCGAACTAGCATCCCTTTGATCCCCAGTTTAACGCTCAAGGGTCTTTGTTATTTTTTTTCTTATTTCTCTGGGACTGTAGAATGTGCCTATGTAGTATCAAAATAACGTTTTATATGTTATCATATATTAGCATTAAAAAGATTTAGAAACACTTTGGGATGTCGAAACGACCTGTTTTTCACAACACACTGTTGGGACCGCTAATGCAGTCGTCAATGTGCCTGACTGCGAATCCAGGGACACCGTTCGGAAAAAGCTAGTTCAAGAAAAGGTTTCTACTGTCATCATTTCCCCTCCGCTGTCTCAATTAGAGCAGCTATCTGTTTAATGCGAAAGTATTGATTCACCACTTTTTCGGGAACAGTGTAGATATGTTAACCCATTTATTTCTACTTGACTCTTCCATCCTTTCAAACTGACGAGTTGTTTCGTTATAGGGTGTTAAGTTTTGTTAACGGTAGTGATATTTATCCATTTTACAGAAATTGTTGTACCATTTACATGTAAGCAAACAGTATTGACCCTTATCAGACATTATTTCATTCAGCATCAGCCTTGTGTCTACGTTGGATCTGCACTGTTTGTCAAATTCCTTTATATGGGTGTTAGGCATTATTGGGCTGACTGACTGTGTTCAAATAATATCGAAATGTCGTCATTGTTTGTGTTGATGGTTTACGTACCAGTCAACAATATTTCAGTCATATCCAGACATTTCATGACTTTCTGTGTTAAACCAGTTCTAAGCAGAAAGGACACAACACAGTGCCCCCGATGAGTTTCGAACAAGTGGCCCTTCATGTATTGCTTTTGGTATTATCTACCACGTGAAAAGGTGGACATTATGGCATACGCATTAAAATATACAAATGTATATTAGTTATCAATGAAGAATCGATCTGCAGTTAAAATTATTCAAGTTACGAGAATATATACATCCACCAGACTCGGTAAAAACCCAAAGAGCTTCAAAGTAAGAAAGGGGGCAAAGATAAGAGCTTCACCCCACACATGTCTCCACAATAACATCTTCAGCCGAAACCCAAAATCAAGCTGGAACCGTCCAAATAAGCACTCGGATGGCAATACCGAAAGGGGCGGGACCCCCACCAGCCCTGACAGGTACCTGCTGATAAATGATTGGCAGGTTGTTATTAAGTCAATAGAAAAGGACCAGAAGCCCGTTTCCGCATTTCCTGCAGCTATGAACAGCCGTGATCCAACCTCACCAACACGACCGCGAATTTGGCTGTACCAGTTCCCACAATGACATGCCCAACTCACAACATTCTTCCCTGCACCTTCACACCTTTCATAACAGAGCCGGTTAGAGAGGGGGTCAAAACAGTCTCCGCACATTCAAAATCCGGGCCCAAATAGTGCCTTGTATACAACAGTCTTGGTCTTCTTTGGAGAAGTCAAGTTTAAACGAAGGAAACCCAGTGCACAGCGATACTTTTCTTTTTTTATGTCGGGCAGAGTGTGTGTGTGTGTGGGTGGGGGGTGGTAGGGGGTTGAGAACCCAGACTAAGACCGACCTTAGCGATAGCTGAGAGTTATCAGAGAGGCAAACTGCTTAAAGAAGTCCTATCTACTATGGTTATCTGGCTTCTTTAGGTTGTCAGATGCGACTTTAAGCCATGTCTCAGGCTCTATATGGACTTAGCCGTTGATGGAGACTCAAAGACACACATAGACACACGCATGCACACACACACCATCCTGCGTGAGATAACCTACCTCAGGAAAGATTTCCCCAAACATTTCATTAAAATGCAGTCTGTTGTCGTGTAGCTGTCAGTGCTCTGTGTTTACCTCACGGTGGCAAGGGTTGGCCTGTGGTCTATGATTTTATCATTTCCTGGTCAAACCCATTTTTTCTGACCAAACAAATATAACATTTCGAATTCACCTTGATCTAACGCTCACTTTTGTAGGAATGGCTCTTCAATCACTTAATTGGTTTGGTGCAGGAAGTGTACATGTAAGTTAAAATGACCAAATTATTCGCGGACATTATTAACCCTTTATCTACTATTGACTCCTAAATCCGTATTTTGGCAAACAGTACAGACCCGGATGGGGCATTTGATCAGGGTCTTCACTTTTTGTTAAGACAAAAACGATATTCTGTGAAGAAATGTATGATTCTTGATGCGATAATATAAGCTGTGGCCCATCAATATATGCAATTGGCCATTTTTTGCATTAAATTCCGCTAATATATCTAACTTCTGTGATTTTGTTTTTCTACTTTGGTAAACACGCCAGTTAACTGGAGATCCATGAAAGCTTTTTGGTTTAGATGAAACTGTGCTTCTAATTGCCCAAACCGACTTTTTGATCACAAAAATGCATTCTACGATCATGGTTTAACGACCGAAGGCGTTGTTTTGTGCAATCTGATCGCCAACCACTTGGTAGAGCTGTAATAAGCATAACAGAACTACAGGGTCTTCTTGAGCTTCCAAATTTTGAATGATCACAGAAATAGTTAGTGAGTATGATCAGGAATGTCACAATCACAAACCGCAGACAACGCTGTGGCACCGCGAGGCAGAACCGCTCAACCATCTTGAGACACCAGGAAGACAAACCAAGCAAAACAATCAGCTCTCTCTTCCCCATCATGATGATTGCAATACTAGAATGGACATATAGTAACGTACAGCAAAACATAAAACAATTACAGACTCCCACAATGAGAGCTTAAATGCATTTTACCGGCACCAAATCTTTGCCCTAGATTCTGCTGTTGTTGAAGTACAAGAAATGTTCAGCTCGCATGGAGGTCATTTAACTAATGCAACGTATCATCATGGAGAAACACTCTAATCAAATTACTGCACCATGATGAAAAAAAGAAAAGGGCTCATGACTCATAGATAGTCTGAGCTAAAGAAAACCTCAAGTTGAGCCACGGTGGGTCCAGCTACAGATAAGCATCAGGCACCAACCCAGCGATTACAACTTTACGTCAGAGCCATCATAGAGTCTGAGGCCTGACCCACCATCGTGCAATTAAAGAGGAAAACATAGCTATAAACCGTGACTGGGTCCAAAACCAGGCACGCAGACCCTCGCATGATATCCAAGCTACATCCAACCCTTATAACGTTTTACTATATTTTTGAATCAATCACTAAAATTAGGTTTTCCAACAATTCGTTTGATTTTATAGACTAAATCACCATAAAATATAGGTCCTGATATGCCTTGTTGCAGAAGAGTTTTTAATCCAATGTTGTATTTAACAATTAACTCTAAGTGTCTGTGGTAGAATTTAGAAAAACCTTTACGAATTTTATGATATCTATAACCCTGTTTTAAATAATTTAGTTAAAATTCAGTTAAAAATAAGTTTCTGTTGTTGAAGTCATCAACACCAGAACATACCCCAGCAAAACGAACAAGCTGAGAAACATATACACCATAGGAAGGAGAGCGAGGAACATCTCCATCAAGAAATGGGAAACCCACTGTCTCAAAATTAAAATCACCCCGTTTATCATAAATTTTAGAAGAAACTATGCCATTTGTTATTGACAAGTTCAAGTGCAAAAACGGAGCTCCAGCACCTTATGAGTAAGTTTGCCCCTCTATCCTATTTCGATTTATCCGAGTTCTTCAGTAATTCGATGTTTTCCCGTACAAAGAGAACACACTCATAGAAACAAACCAAAGGGACATATCATAAACCTGGATACATGCAATTGTCTGCCAGTCTATTTGGTATTTTGTAGCTTCATTTAGAGGTTTAAAGGAAATATGTGTGGTGCTCTGCAAACTTCAATATCAGGTATGGACAAATGGTTTTGGAACGGCGGATTAGGAAGATACTCAGAGCATATTCTGTATTTGTTCTGTAACAAAGTATTTTACAGCAACACGTTTTACATTACCCAACAGTGCGTATGCAAGTAAGTCTCTAGCTTTCATTGCAGAGATAAACCCATCATTTTAGTCGAATGTCGATCGAAACTCACATCGATACGATTGACCTGTCATTAGCAGTTGGTCAATCACGCAGTCACTCGAACTAAAAGGGGGTGGAGGACGCGGTCTTAGAAACACTATCCTTTAATAATAGATGTTTGTTTAAATCTCTATAGGTATGGATATGAAGCGGTCTTAATATTATCTGTTTTGAAGCTCAAACCTGGTAACATGAGCCTACGAATCCTGTTTGCAAGCCACTATACTATAATGGTTGTAGCAAGTAGCTGTCGCTTTTTATATTGAGATATATTTTCCGCTTTGGTACAATTAGTTACATGGTGTACACTATTATACACAGTGAGTTTGGTTATTAGTCATTAGTCTATAGTCGTTAGTTTTATCCTTATTTGTACTAGTCTACTAGTTCACAGTATTTGCAATTAGCTACCGGCGACTGGTCGCGACAAGATGTTGACTGTTCTATCATCATTTTTTTTGTAGAATTAATTTTCTTATTTCCCAACCAAAACATGTGTTGTGGGTACTCAGAATCATCTCAATGAGATGGTTTTTACGAGTATCCAAAACATACATGTATGCCAAAGCTGATTGGTACGAAAATATTGACAACTTTACGCTCAAGAATTTTTATTTACTTGACCTATGTTCTAGGGAGGACCATTCCACGGTGTGATGCCTATCTGTAAGATGTTAGAATTCATAGACTGGACCCCGACAGCCAAACGACCCACAGAGAGTAGCAGAACAAACTTTCTCGGACCCGTGTCAAGCCATGACAAGCAGGAGGGATCTGCCTATTTGAGTTTCTTCTATAACGGAGAGGACGAGAGGTACTGGTGTTTGTTTGTTTGTGCTTTACGTCAAAGTCACCGTTTTTCAGTCATGTCGAGACGTTTACTGGGTTGAACGAGCACTAAGCAGAGGATAAAACTTTGAGGGATAAAATTTCTTGCTCGAATGTAAAACAGAGTGCTTCCGATGAGCCTCGAACCAGCGAGTCCTCGAACTCAAATCGAGCACTCTACCACTGCGGCTTCGTACTTCTCAAGGTACTGTTAATGTTGTGTTTCAGAGGCGGATCTAGGATTTCTGGAAAGGGGGTTCATATCTATTAAGTTGTGAGGGTTCGTTATACTGATTTTATCTCATTTTTTCCTAAATATTCCATGAAAATGAAATAATTTGCTCTCAGTGAGACCGAATTATTTCATTTTCATAGGATATTTAAAAAACGGGGTGGGGGGGGGGGTCGAGCGAACCCCTGAATCCCCCCTGGATCCGCCACTGTGTTTTTTTCATTTATACAAACAAGAGCGGTGCAGATCAGTCTCCGTATTCACACACCCTTCGAGACTAAACACAGCAATACAGTAAAACCTGTCATAAGCGGCCACTCAAGAATAGACAAAACAAAGGTCATACAGACAAATCGTAGCTTAATGAAGGTTGAAAGTGTTGCAGAATGCTATCTTGGAGCGTTCTGCAATACCTTTGACCTGCATTAAGCGATAATCGGTCTTGAAAGCCAATATTTGATCTTGAAGAGCCGCTTAAGAGAGGTGTTACTGTAAAACCTTTTTATATCCCCGAATTCGACCTACATACTTCAAAGAACCTCCGTTTCATATCAATTTAAGGTTAATTTAGTCAGCGCCCCTTTCCCTCACACTTGCAGCCCTACGGGATCCTCGGTGACCTCCAGATTAAGGCTAATTAATGCGTTAAGGACCATATCATGTTAAGTTCTAGTTGCTTACCATCCTATTCGACACCTGATGCGAGTATTTCCCGAAACGATCTCAGACGATTACCGTAGATAGGAGGGTTTGCGAATGTCAGTGTCCAAAGGGCGAAGGCTCACTCGTAGGTACGCATACACGTCCACGTACACACATCGAGGTTGAAATGTGAAACAAACATATCCGGCTTTTGCAGGAAATAATTTTTGAACTATAAGAAGTTTTAGCAGTCACTCATGGGTGGGGGTAGGTCAGAATGGCTGTCTGCCGATATTTGTAATACACATGTATATATTAACAAGTCTGTTGAAACCATTTGAAAACAACGCAACCTAGATTGACATTCAGTCTAATATGCTAATTTCATTTTAATTAATACTCGTGGTCACGATATATGTAGTATAGTCCAAAGCAAAATATAAGAAGTCTAAAAGCAATCCTTACGGTATTACCTTGAATGTTTCAGGCCGTTGGACGCCATACAGAAGAAACCAGAAAAGAAGACAGAGGTGGGTACATGTATATATGAGCCGTGACATGTGATTTCCAACAATGTGGTATTTTGACAAGTATAGACTCCAACGAGCCTGCGCAGCTTCCTTTTAAGCCTAGAAACTTCAAATGATGTTCGGTCAGTAGCTTAACAATCATAGAATATTCAAGCGACTAGCAAGGGCTCTGATCAGACTGCGCGTATGCGCAGGCTGATCTGAGCCTTTGCTGGTCGCACATACCACATTGTTGGAAATCTCCTGTCGCGGCTCAATTATAGACCTTGTCGCGAGAAAACGTGACCGTTGCTCAGCGCCTTTGTTATTCGCTCTTTGGAAACTATAATGGCTAAACTTGCTTCATGTAATGTCATTATACAAGTAATGGCCGAATGTTTTGTTTCTAATAACTAAAACCGGGATGACAATACTAAACCCGTTTAGAAATCAAAGCAATGCGTTTGTTTTTACGACTAAAAAGCGCATATAAGAATGCACACATTTTAAAATTTATAACCCACAGTAGTTTAAACATGACCTGCGTTGGTATTTTGTGTCAAGGACACTTTGTACGCTTTGTATTGAAACCAAATAAAATAGTGTAAATCAGAACAAAGGGAAGATAACTCTTAAAATCTATCCATAGCGTAGAATGAATTTAGCAATGAGTTGACGCCCTGGTTGATTTCAATTGAAAACAGTGGTAAACATTAGAGTAAGTATACATTGAAAGAAGAAATCAATCAATTTTGTGTAGGTTATCGCGATACCATGAGAAATTCTTATGCCTTCGACAACATATATGGGATTGAGTTACCCCGCCCACTTCTTGAAAAGTAGGGGAAGTGTAATTAGGAGATATTTTCTTGAATACAGAACTAAACAAGTCAACATTTTTGCTTGACGAAATGTTTTTTTTTTATACATTATTCGCTACAAATAAGGCAAATATTTACTCTATGGGCATTCGTGTTCCTGTAGTGACCGTTAATTTGTCAAATCATAATCGTAAATAAGGTTCCATTTCCCTTCGATTTTTCTAAACATTTTGCTTAAAATTTTCGCCATTATAATAAAACCTACTCCTTTCGGGCATGCGCTGCACGTGAGCTCCGAGTCCCTTTTCGTCAAAACTAAAACTATCAAATAGCTGTTGAATTCTAGTTTCCAAAAAGAATTAATTTGATAGCATTTTATCAACGCATTGTGGAGTTATGATGTCTTGCTACGAACTTTCCAAATGACCCTCGTACATAAAGTTTGGAAGTAGAGGAAGATAGATCCGTAGCCCATTTGGATCACAGCCCACTGGCACGTTTAAATGAGGCTTTTGCACATATGCGATAAATAACGAGAACTACTAAGGTTTAGTTCGCGCAGGTTTCCTAGATCCCTCAATATAGGCTATGCTTTGTTTGTTTAGTTGCTTTACGTCCCAAGTCAACAGCTATGGTCATTGCGGGACGGTCAGTTCACCTAACCACACTTTTTTCCTGGGCAAGCTTGAACAAGCAGTTAACCAGTAATCGTGCACATACTTTCGCTTGTAACTGACAACAACCCTTCATGAATGATTCAGCGGAAGGGAGGAGAATGACCGTAGAAATTATTTCATGATCAATCTCCACGAAAGTATGGGACCGGGCCGGGATCGAACTCGCGACCCCTGGATCTGCAGTCAGCTTCGCATCTGTAACCAGACACGTTACCGACTGCGCTACGCGGCCCGGTATATAGGCTATGCAGATTGAGATGCCATCTTACATCTGGATCTACATTAATTGCCGAATATACGACCACTGTTGCTATATAGTTTGCTTTGATCAGAGTCTTTGATGGGCGCTGGGTCCAAAGTTTCTTCAGGCGGAAAACTAAGATCCTGATCAGACTGTGGGGATGCGCAGACTGATTTGAATCTAGTCTGTTGCACCTTATGCTTAATTCAGGCTCTTCTTATTCTAGCCTACTGAAGTATCGCTTCCTTCTTCACCACCGCCACCAGTGATCCAACTCTCACCAGCTACAGAGGAACTACTCAACAAACAGGTAACGATAATCGCTAGCCATTTAACGGATAACGATAATCGATACTCAACAAGTAGTAAACGACAATCGATACTCAACAAACCGGTAACGAAAAAGACTCAACATTATTTTCTCCCTCTCTTTGATCGTCCGAAAATAAATATAGTCTTTTCTAACACTCTAAAGGTTAGATCCTGCATTGCAAACCAGATTTACAATTCAAAAACTATTCTTTAGAGAAAAAGAAACAAAACACAGGTTTTGTTTGGAATGCCGCTTCTGCTTCAGATTTTCGACATTACTTTTATTTACTTATGATAAGTACAAAAAAAAAATTCACATATACAACAAATTCTTCTTGTTCGTCTTGCCCCACTGTCTGTCAATCATACCAGCCTGAAAAACTTAGAAATCCTGTTCAAAAACGTTGTTTTCACATATCTCAACACTTCACAGAAGTATATACCAATACGCCCTTGTATCCTTTTTTAGTTCATATTTGTGTTGTAATTTCCTTAATCTGCGAGCGGGCTACCCAACCCTAACTCCCTGTGGGAGGGGGAGGTAGGATTTTTCCATGCTCTGACCAGCAGGACGTTCACACAGAGGCATATTCAAGCTAGAATTTTAAACCTACAGAAAAGTTCCCTGAAAGTTCCCTAACTCTTCTGTACGTTCAAAAAAGCTTTTTATATAGAACCTCAACTCTATGCTCCCGTCCCAGGAGTGTTTACTCACTCTTTAAATTAAGTTTACTCTGTTCTGCAAAAATTAGAATTTATACCGATTAGAAAAACTAAAGTGCTCTTTACAGAATTTTGTATAACTAAATTTCTCCTATAACAAAGCATCTACACCAAACTCTTCATATGTTGAAACGTTTAAGGTCCTATAATACCGGATATACAAGTTCAGTTAAGATTAAAATTTTCCACTACTTTTTAATATAATAAAATTGGTTTTAAGTTAATAATTGTCTGCATTGAAAACAACTTAGCTAGAACCGTTTATGAAAATCTCACAGTAATGGAGTCATGTGAACTACATACTGAAGCTACAAGCTGAAACTGATATACATATAATATGCTGGTGGACTGAAATATTTGACAAGCAAATGAAATGCATATGAGCGCAGATCTGAGAAAATGGTCCTTAAGACATTTCAGCAAATTATTACATAACAGACATTTAAAAACGCTAAAATGACAAATTTCACATGCTTTTAAAGTACCACACAAAATGTTTCTAAAACTGGATGTCATCAAAGTAGCAAATATTTCTGATTATATTTAAAGTTTTGTGTGCTGCCTGTTTCCATGACAACAATTAGGCCATAACACATACAAGGGCTCTTAATGAAGGGTGGGTCACTTTAAATGCCTATAATACGACTTAGCAAGTATAAATTCGTACAATTTCATTTGCATTTACAATATAGTTCATGCATAACGCATGTGAATACATTATACTTGTTCGATGTTTATACTGAGTCAACAATACTCGACAAGCAACTGGAGACTAGCACTCTGACGTCATATTAGGTTTAACGTTCTTTTTTAACGGCACGTTTTAAACCAGATTATATTTGTTGTTTTAAACCTCCATATATTCGTCAATATTGAAAATAAATGCTTTAAATTTTCAGGGAATGCTCTTAAGTAATCGTACTTTGCAGAGGCAACATAATCTAGATTTTTGATTAATATAACCATAAGGTACCTTTTGTCATATACTGGCCCATTATACCTTCTACATCCTTTTGCTTCCTGTAGGAGCAGTCTTGTCTTTTCAACCAATGAAGCAACCAGAACATTACCATCAATATACACACCGTTAAGTACCAGCCTGAAAAAACTTGGAAATACTTTCCAAAACCACTGTTATGACATGTTACACACTTAACTGAATTATAATTTAACATCATGCTTTAACTTTCCATTATAAATTAGCTGCTCTTGAGAGCATCTTGAAAGCAACTTTACTCAAAAATCAATCCAATGAATCAGAATCCGTCTAACAACTCTTACAAAATGTATAAAATATTTTCAAGCTTCACATTAAGCTAAAAATTCCAAAAACTGAGTCATGATCCATAAACTGGAACCTGAATATGAAAATCTGTTATTAAACGAAGAGATTCCTACAGTGGAGGTTTTTATATGTTCTGGTTCTAAATTTAAGTTACCACAAGATTTCATACAGTTATTGAAAGTTATAACAGTTTTGGGAAATATCTTACATTGAAAGATTTGACGAACAAAAAGAAATACCTCTTACTTTTGTGAAGCAGAAACGTCGACTGAATTATACATACCTAATATTCCTTATATAGAATCTGCTTAAAGCTCACTCAGAAAAAGCGTGACTTAATACTATATTTAGACACATACTCACGAATTTCATGCTTAAAACATAAAACCTCATGAAAAGTGCTTTAGCGTTTATCTATAACATTCGCAAGAAAGACCGACCGAAAAGAAATGGATTTATTTTCTCCCTCTCTTTGATCGTCCGAAAATAAATATAGTCTTTTCTAACACTCTAAAGGTTAGATCCTGCATTGCAAACCAGATTTACAATTCAAAAACTATTCTTTAGAGAAAAAGAAACAAAACACAGGTTTTGTTTGGAATGCCGCTTCTGCTTCAGATTTTCGACAAAACAAAGAAGTGGATTTATGTTTATATTTCTAAGGACCTCGGACAGTCTTAATGAAGGATTGCCCATAAAAATGACCAGAGAAAAGTTTCAAAGAAAATGCTATTTTTTCTATGAAAAGATAGCAGGTTCAATCCTCGACTTATCCACAAAAGCCGTTTTCTCATTGGACAAGTACCTATTGAAAAATATGGGCTGAAAACTCTGTTTTTGCTATTCAACATATAGAAAATAGAAAAAGGTTTACTGAAGTGCTTTCCCCCCCCCCCCCCCCCCCCCGTGACCAAACTAATCCTTTTGCATATAGTTGTAGTTTTATATTTCACACATAATATAAAAACGGCATGATTGGTCACGGGGGGAACGATGTCAAAATGCTCAAAAACACTTTATTATAAAACCTTATTAGAAACTTATTTTGTAAAAGACCTGTAGGTAAATGGCATGTATCAGGGCTTTAGTTATGAGTGCTTACAAAGTAATTAATTGTCTCATTTCTGAAACAAACCATATGTTGTGGGTACTCAAAAGAACCGTCGCAATGAGACGGTTCTTTTAAGCACAAAATGATAGATGAAATCTGATGTGTAAGAATAATATTAACGATTTTACGCTCAACATCTGTGTTTATCTAGACTATGATTTATACAGTATGCAGATATGATACACCTCAGTGCACAAGTCACCTGGATGAACTTTAAACATTACAGGTAATAGTCAAAAGTCATTGACAGCATACTTCTTTAAATGAAACAATGTAATCTTCCAAACCCGAATTTTATGCAAACGCATCACTTTCGTCTCAAGTTTTTTGCCGCAAACATAATATTTACATGTATTAAGGTGAATACTCGACGAATCTTTGACTTTCTGTGAAATAAAATTTGGTCACAAAAAATACCCCCACCCCCTAAACTCTAACTTCCTGGCATAATTATGCAATATTTTCAAAATATTTTAATTTTGCTAGGTGCTCTACATGTAAGGGTTTGATTTAATCACAAAACTATAGTTGTCATTTATGCATTATCCTAGCCACAGGCTGTCTAAATTTGGGCAGATTGAATAGGAAACTGTCCGAGGTCCTTTCCTATGAACAGAAAGCGTTTCCTGAGTTTTTATACCTACGCATATATGTATAATAATTATAAATATTACAAAACCCATGCTTTTCTCTACTCACCCAGGTCTGTAATTAACATTGCTCAGACGCAGGACTGACAAACAACTGTTCCCCGACTCAGGCCGGATAAATAACTTTTTTCCAGACCAACGTTCCACTGAACTCAGGCCAAATAGACAACTTTCCTCAGACCAACATTTCTCTGATCCAGGCCGGATAAACAAATTTCCTCCCATCCAGGCTGGATAAACAGTTTTTTTTCAGACCAACTTTTCTCCAACAGAGGGCGGATAAACATCTTTTCTTATACCAACCTTTCTCCAACACAAGCCAGTTAAACAACTTTTCTCAGACCAACCTTTCTACGACCCAGTCCAGATAAACGACTTTTCTAAGACCACCTTTTCTCCAACCCAGGCTGGATAAACAACTTTTCTCAGATCAACTCTTCTCCGAGCTAGGCCAGATAAACATTTCTTCTCCGACCCAGGCCGAATAAACAACCTTTCTCCAACCCAGGCTGGATACACAACCTTTCTCAGACCAACTTTTCTCCAACCCGAGCCAGATAAATAACTTTTCTCAGATCAACTCTTCTCCCAGCTAGGCTGGATAAACAACCTCTCTCCGACCCAGGCCGAATAAACAACTTTTCTCAGATCAACTCTTCTCCCAGCCAGGCCGGATAAACAACCTCTCTCCGACCCAGGCCGAATAAACAACTTTTCTCAGATCAACTCTTCTCCCAGCCGGGCCGGATAAACAACCTCTCTCCGACCCAGGCCGAATAAACAACTTTTCTCAGACCAACTTTTCTCCCACCAGGGTAGGATAAATAACTTTCCTGAGTCCAACTTTTGCCAGACCTAGGCCGAATAAACAACTTTCTCAATCGTGCTGGATAAACAACTGTTTGTTTTATTATATACTGATATTATTTCTATAGTGGCCCAAGCCATTTTCTCTCTGCACTGGGTGATTTTTTTTTTTTTTTTTTTTTGACCCTGAGCCAAAAGAGCACTTGCTTTAACCGCATGTTCCTTTTTATACTGAACAAAATAAGAAACACACATTCTCTCTAAACATTCAACTTTACATCTTGACCTTCAAGCTAGAACAAACAGTTCCATTATTACAAACATGTACATTAAATATGTTTTGTTTTGTTTCCCATCATTTATCATTTATTATTATGAACGAATCTCAAGCAGTGAAAAGACTTCCTTATGTCAATTTGAAAGCAGCATAGGCTGAACTTATTCAAAAAACTCAAATTTGGTTTCATTCAACTTATAAGAAAAAGAAATTATTCTCGACCTTACATAGCATACTAAAACTGACATGATATAACTAAAACATTCTCTGACCCGAGCCAAAATAATAATATCCATCTTGAATACCCATCCAAGTTACTTCCCTGATCTAACACAACCACAAATAAAAAAACATTTAAAATTACCCTCTGCAAAACAGGAGCGACTTAACTATCCGTTTACACATGAAGAAAGCTTAAAGATATCCTGTATCTCATCAGCAAAATTCTTTAAAATGCAGACTAGTATAGTATCCCGTAAAGTCAACCCCAAATTCTATGTTACTATGGCTTCTGTGTAGATTCTGCTGTATCTTTCCCCCCAAAACGCAAACAGCACTGCATCTTCGTATATCATAATGCTATAACAACTGATAAACCACTTATTTGGTTAATGAGTAATATTCCCCCACTAAGACTAGATTCTAAAACATCTGATATACAACTTATTTGGTTCTATGAAAAAATTTTCACCCACTAAAACTGGATATCATATTCTGGATAATATCATTTATGAATCGATTCTGTCTACAGACAGCAACTCATTATTACCGACATAAAATTGAAGATAACAACCGAATGAGTATTGAAACATCATACCCTTGAACTCAATTTAAATAGTAAATCATCACTTTAATTGTCAAAAGAGTCTGACTAAAATCCCACCTCAGCGCAATTCAGTCTAATCGTTAAAGCCATAATGCATATAAAATCCCCAATAAACACCAATCAAATCCATAATTCTGCTGCAAAATTGCAAAATCTATGCATTATGATAAAAATTCCCTTTCAATTCATACACAAATGATGGTCAAATTCATCCCTTATTTAAAACATGGTCTTTATAAACTTTTTGGAATAAACTGATATTATAAGAAGAAATTAACCACATTTCCATTTCTTTCATTTAATAACAAAAGAAAGATTTTAAATTATAATAGAACTCCCATGCTCCAGCTTGCATACCCTTTGACCCGAACTACTTGACAATTATTTGCCATTTTCATCTCAGTAGTTGAAACCTAAGAATTTAAGACTTATTGCAATACAATACAATAAAATATACAGAGATACAATACAATGCAAAATGTCAATACGAAGCTAATAATACTATAGATAAACAAAGATCATTGAAGCACGACTGAATTTACAATATTGAAAACGCGCATCTAGAAATTGGGATGTTTTTTTTTTGTTTTTTTTTTGTTGTTGTTGTTTCGTTAACTTACACCCACCATAATATTTTGACACTCACAGATGTCCCAGTCCGACTGGCTCGTGTTACGCATTACGCATCAATCCCTTGAAATAGAATGATCCATAGGTCGACTCTCAGAAGTCGTGGTACATCTATACAGTATAAAATAAAATTCAACTGGAGTCTATTTTGTAGATAGTATGGGTAACTGATAACTTATCCATGTTAATTGTAACACTACATTATTGACATAATGGACTTGCTTGTAGACTGAAACCATGATCAAGTTTCTGTACACAGACTTGAAATAGAAGTTCAACTTGAAATTAAAACGGGCCTATACTTCTTGGTGTATGAACAGTATACATATGAACTTCGAATTTTTCTTTTTAACAGCTGCATAAATTAGTTGCGAAATATGTCCCGTTTCCAAGATGAACATTTCTTTACCCATACTATTTCAGGAACTACAGCGCATCCTACTG
Organism: Loripinus fragilis; assembly: GCA_964019695.1. Taxonomy (NCBI): domain Eukaryota; kingdom Metazoa; phylum Mollusca; class Bivalvia; order Lucinida; family Lucinidae; genus Loripinus; species Loripinus fragilis. The sequence continues at coordinate 18,071,888 of OZ026521.1, forward strand.
GAAAGGGTAGGAGGGTCCATTTGGTTTAAATGGGTTAATCTTGGGATTATAGTAATCATAAATTGTATGTTATCCTTTGGTCATTTCTTGTATACTCAACTACAAAAGAAATCTGACAGTTTATTAATTGATCCCAGGATCGTTATTAATTTGGTTAAGATTTAAAATTTGGTCGTAGGTCATGACAAACATCTCCATTAAAACAAAGCAAATGAAATTTAGAGTGGCAGTCACCAAAGCTCGACGTCCCTCTAGCGTTCATACTTTTTCAGTTAATTTACATTGTACAGGAAGCTTGAGTGTTTAGAAAAAGTAAACCAAATCGGAAGTATTGTTTCGAGATTGCCTAACAAATTGCCGCCATAAAGTTTGACAAATTTGCCATCAGTGGAGAACTGAGGATGAAGTAAAGTTGAAAACGTAACTTTGATATGGAAAATCGATTTCCTCCGTCAATACTTAGCCGTTTCACAAAATTTCTTAGATACACCGTTTTCTGTTGTCTGCTGTTACCGTTGCAGTTGAAAATTAAAAATTATTCCCATTATTTACCGAAAAATAGCCGTTTAAAGTTTTACGTTGACGTCCCCATAACGCAGTATTCAGCATATGCATGATAAAGTCAAAACTTGATTTCTTTAGCGCATTAGTTTTGCTATACATGCTCATTATTTTATCAGCATCCGATTAGCATTAGAGCATACAGAATAAAAAAATCAAAGATACCATTGAAAATAAGACAGATTATATCGGTAGGTCAGTATATTTCGTTTCGACAAGATCAGATCTATGGATTTACATATTCCTCGAAAATTACAGGTAACCTCCTTTTCTTGTAATATTCGAATGTCTTTGTATTTGAATTTAACACACTTATTAACTTATTAAATTTCCTGTTCGTTTTTCTCTGATAAAACTGGGCTCAGCCTCCAGTTCATGTGATATTTCGATAGACAATAATTTACTATTAAGATTGTATTTTCTCTGAAAACAGAATCTTGATTTATACTCATGTAACTGATATTGGAGCACATATATAGATTCTATAGTTGTTGTGAACAATTTAAGACTTTGTTGTCAAATCATGTATACGTCTATTGTGACCATGTATGAATCTGATTATTATTTGCATGTGTGTATGACAAGAAACTGTACAGTATACGTCATTAAAATATATGTTCAGTTAACGTCAATAAAGTATATGTTCTGTTCTGTTCTGTATAAATATATTAACACAAAAATGACGTATTTACTTCCATACTTGTTTTCTCGATTATGAACACGCATCGTTTTGAACAAAATCGCTATTCTCTAATGCAGTTCTATTTGTTCTTAAAGATATCTTAATTATAAACATGTATAATCCATATTTGATATTCACTTTGAATAACGTTCAGATAAAAGGACTATAACGTTCAGATATAAGGACTATCTAAAACTCAGTCTCCCAAAACAAAACAATTAATCTGCATGTGACTGTTCTGCAAGATTAAACCACTCTAATTTACCCATAAAAATTGAATTATTAACGAGTATCCCTCAAAACTGTTCCGACATGTTGTGTATCCGTATTTGTGCACTGCTTTTTAAACTTGCTCAAACTACAAGTCAACCTCATTATCCCACAGTCCAAAGAAAAGGGGAAATATTTCGATTCATCCGAATTTCGACTTACACGTCTTGCAATGTGCATGTACAAATTATGCGCAAGTCCTCACTGGATTCGAATTGTAAATTATAGACGTTTTCGTTTTCTACTTTGAAGACTTTTGAAAATAATCTCGTCAATAAGGACGCTGAAAACACATAAAACAAACAACTAAAGATGCTGATCGTTTATTTGATGATCCAATCAAAATACCTTGTTGGATACTTATCAGCGTGATTACGACAGGTCAAGGTCGGGTAGTCCACACAAACAGCTGATCAAGTGACATTAAACAAAGGCGACATACATATTTTTACAATGTGACGATTCCTTATAATAATGAATTAATCTTGGCACGGTTAAAGACTGTTGTTTAATGAAAATGTGGTAAATTGGTTTGCCAGTTAAAATGTTGAACGATGGCCACAAATTTTGACTTCGGCTCAAGCAGTGCTTAACAAACGCAAAGCTAGTTTTTGGAACAAAACAAAAAATCGATATAACCGAGTTTTTGTCATACAGTAATAATTTCAAAGCACAAATACATGTACATGTACATTATCCACAAATACAGTGTATTCGAGATACGCAAGTTCGACATGACCTATATCGTTTTTACATGTATATGAAGTTGTTTTTTTTTATATATATTTGATTGGACAAGAAAACGAATTTAAACTATAATAATCAACTGAAATTATTTCAAAAGTATACCAGTCTGAGTTATGGATCTTGACTTATTTTTTTTTTTTTTTTTTGTTTTTTTTTTTTTGTTCGACAAACGTACAGAAACAGAATTATATCTTGCACAATAAGCGTCTCATCATACTTCACAAATTTAAGTAATTCTATCGAAATGTTTAAGCGATTTACACACGATTCTGTGATGAAAATGCAGACAGACGAACAGACATACAAGGTTTAAGCAGCAGTTTGTATTTTTTTTTTTTTTTTTATTATTTTTTTTTTTCGAACTTTTTTTTACACAAATAACGTACTGCGGAAGCAACATCTATACCGAAATGTATAAAAATCCATCGAAACTCCTCTCAATTTCCCAAATAATTAACAAATTCTAAAGTACACGCATTGTTTTTTTTTTTTTTTTTTTTTGTTTTTTTTACAAAGCTGAATGCAGACAGATGAACGGACATATACACGGACGTGCTTGGGAAGCAATACATGCATATGCCATTATGTATGGAATTCCTTCGAAATATCCCAAACCGATTACAAATTCTAAAATAGACCAGATTTTTTGACAAAAAGAAAAGAAAGACAAGGGATCGCACATACACACGGACGTACGAGGAAAGCAATACATGTCGTAACTGTCTATTAAGAGTTCAGTTCAAAAAGAAAAATATCCCTATCTATGTTAATGTTTTGCATAACTTAAGTTTTTCTTAACAAATGTTTTCTCGAAACACGGCAAAGATTTGACGAACAAAAAGAAATACCTCTTACTTTTGTGAAGCAGAAACGTCGACTGAATTATACATACCTAATATTCCTTATATAGAATCTGCTTAAAGCTCACTCAAAAAAAGCGTGACTTAATACTATATTTAGACACATACTCACGAATTTCATGCTTAAAACATAAAACCTCATGAAAAGTGCTTTAGCGTTTATCTATAACATTCGCAAGAAAGACCGACCGAAAAGAAATGGATATAGGTAAAGCTAATCTATACTCAACAAACAGGTAACAATAACAAATACTCAACAAACAGGTAACGATTGTATGACCAAACAGAATATATACACGCTTATATTGCCCTGGCTCCGAGGTTATATGATTTTAATGCTCAACTAAACATGCTGAGATGAGTCTTAAATTTATCGTTCTCATAAATGTTAAAATGCCATTAATTGTTGGCAATTAAACATTTATTGAAATGAAAAATGCAACGTCTGACCGTTTGATCTAAAAAAAAGTCTTTATTAGTGTTTTTATGTGCAGTTGAAATTTCATGCTCAGTTGAGCATTAAAAAGGGTTTTATAGCCTCGGGAATAGGTCGCGAGAAAACCTGTCATTGGGGTTTGCGACCGGGCAAGACAAACTGACTTGCTCAACTCGTATATCACAAGTTTATCTTTTATACTATTCAAATAACGAATTACAAAGGTGATGATCATACTGCGCGAATGCACAATCTGGTCTGTGCCTTTGCTATTCGCATGCTGCAAAACAGTGGCTCTTGAGACGAGACCCATATTACGTTGACAAGGCTGTATCGGTGCCACCAATTGCCAAAAACACATTTCGGTTTAAGTTTATACAGTTTATAAAAGGTTGGTGCAGAGACTTAATATTAAAGATATTACTCGCTATCAGCGGTTTTAATCGGTTTTAAAAACCGCTAACTTTTAGTTTTTGATTCTACCAACAGTATTCGATTGTGGTATCTCATCTGTTGACCACAAAACGACATAATACCTTAAAGAGACTAGATCTGTAACTATGAACATTTTTGGAAAAAAATATTTTCTTTTTAAATCATTTGTAAAAATAGAATTAAGTTATGTTTTCACAATAAATATGTTCAGTACAGCTGAAAGCTGCATGGAACAGTGAATTATCTAATATAAACAAGTGATTTTTCTCTTGTTAGGAATTATTTACGTCCCTCCAATAATTCTAGACAGTTGATTTTTAACATAAATGCTGTTGTTTTGATAGGTATAATTTGTTTAAATCTATGAAAATGGTAAAATGTTTACCTGAATTTGATTATTTTTACTGTATTCTTGAAAAAAAAAGAAACTTTATTCCCAAAATTAGAATATCAATAGTTACAGACTATGCAGCTTTAAAAAATCTGTATTCATTTAATCAGCTTTTACAACATTTGAATGATGGCGATCTGTTTAAAGGGGTGGCTTATTTGACAAAGACAATCTTCCATGAGGCCCTTTCAGACAACATAGACATACAAATATACATTCCATTACGCTTTATCGATGCCTTACACCAAGTCTGGAATACAAACATATTGAAATAAGACTTTAAAAAAAATCTCCGATGGGATACTGTTCCAAATGGTAGCCCCTGATAATCCTTTTATATTCTGTATATGACTTGTACGTATTTTATGTGTATCTTACCAAGATGAAATAAAATATGTTTAAACCAAACATATTTCATCTTCCTAAACCAAACATATTTCATCTGCCACTGACCCCAAACGGGAAATGAGTATCAACTAAAGTTCTCATTTGAAACAAACTGATTAAATATCATGGAGAAATATTTTAAGCTTTTAACACATACTTTTTGCTTTATTCAAAACACATTTTCATCAAAGGATAGTCTATTTGAGCCAGTGCATGAGATATTCAACAATTTGGTATGTGCGACCAGCAAGCCTCAGACCATCCTGCGCATACGCGCAGTCTGGTCAGAGCCTGTGCTAGTCTCATGAGTATTCTATGATTGTTAAGCTACTGACTGAACACCATTTTGAGTTTCTAAGCTTAAGAGGAGGCTGCAGATGCTCGTCCGAGTCTACACTTGTCAAATTGTTGGAAATCTCATGCCGCGGACTCTGTTCCAGATATCAGAAGTACCTTTTCCTTCCCCACCACCACCGCTACCACAGCTGTCAGCATCTACAGAAGCACTCCTCAGCAAACAGGTAATTTATTGGTCGTATGATAACCTACATATGTACCTTCATTTGGTTGGAATTATATGTATTCGTGCCAAATAGCTACTTGCATTAGAGCGCTTATTTGGCCCTTCTTAAGCCCCAAAAATGAAAGTTGCTTTACACCATTTTTCCTGATTTGTTGATTAGAACCCTAATCCTCGATTCTGCTTTTGTATAAATATACATCTTTGTGTAGCTCGCGAAGGGACTTCATGATTATTCAATGTATCAGCACAGAGAAACACTCAAATCAAAACTAAATGTGATGAATGTTTGCAACTCACAGTCTGAGATAAAGAAAACTACGGTTCCGTCAATTAGTCGGCAGTCTATGCATTTGGCATTCAAAATGAAACAAACGAAAAAGCTAAAGTTTGCTCATTTTTTTTTTGTTTAGTTGTTTTGCCTTTATGGTGGAAAAAAGTGCAAGCATCCATGACACATGACACACCTTAATTGAGACAGCTGATGAGTCTGCGCATCCATGCTGCTCCGTCAGAGCTCATTGCTTGCTCTCACAAAGCACATTAGTGATATAATGTCTGACCAAATATTAGACATCTAGTAATACCAAATGGCTGCGGATGAACTGCTAGAGAAAAGCTTTAATATACTCAGAAAAACTATTGAAGGATATTAAGATTCAGTTCCATCTCCAACATTTAATACAATAAAAATGTAGTAGGTATAGGTATATAACTCACTTCTACTGCCTTGCGGTAGAAGCCGGCTTTAACAGCGACGTGGTAGAGTGTTTGCCTTTAGATCCAGCGACCTGGCTTCGATTCCCGGCTGGGACAGGTAAAATATTTTCGCTCTACGACAATGGCGCCCACCGTAAATAACCCATCCTATGACCGTTCTGTGCATAAATATCTCCCTTGGTCTCATATCACGAGATTCCTGTACCAAGAAATTCAGGGACGAATTTCAAATTGGAGGGGGTGTATGTCACAGGGTCTAGGTATATAATACACTTCTACTGCCTTGCGGTAGAAGCCAGCTTTTACAGCGACGTGGTAGAGTGTTTGCCTGTTAACCCAGCGACCTGGGTTTGATTCCTGGCTGGGACAGGTAAAATATTTTCGCTCTTCGACAAACTGATTATGCATGCATTTCATTGTTCCAGATATCTGCAATCAAAATGAATGTTGGATTTAAGTCACGCTTCAATGATTAAAGTACAGTACCTGTCCAAATGGTGGAACCCTCTGTACTGAAAAGTCACAAGCATTCAAAAACGACTGAAACCCATTTTTATTGTTCGTATTCCATAATGACTGGCTCCAAAATCATTGCTGGCTCTCAGCCAAAGGTATGACACCTAATTTTGTAGCTTTTGTAAGTGTTTGTTTTACTTCCAATTTGTTGTCATATTGGCTTGGGTATGCCATATGTGCATTTTGTCGAAGAAGTTATCACGTTATTAGGTGCAATTACTGGATAAATCGGTGTGAACACTTGTCTGTGGTCAGAATTAGAACATAAGTAATGACCAGGTAAAGGTTGCAGCAAAATATATAAACGCTAATTTTTTTCCATGGAAATTAGGGTAAAGAGGGTTGGTACATTTGGTGTGGTACTGTATCGTACCCAATGACTGGTATATTGTATTTTGCATTCTGCTTAATTGCATATTGTTAGTTCTATCAGAAAGGAAAATGCCTTGTATGGAAAGTATTTTCTCAACTGTTATATAGTCAAAAGAATTTTGATATTCTTCAATTGTTTTTCTAAGTATGTATTGTATATTCAATATGTACTTTGTTATACCTGCAAGCCAATATGTAACGATCGATAGATAGTTTTTTTTTTTCAAATTGAGTTTTTATTGACTATTTTAGATGTCAGAAGTACCATTTCTACCACCACCTCCACCACTGGCACAGACGTCACCAACATCTGAGGCACTGCTTATCAAACAGGTAATGGGCCAGTTATTTATTTTTAAACCCACCCGTAGCACTTTCCAGATTTTATTGTTTTATGTTTGGATAATTTATTAAAGCCATATACGGCTAATTCCCATGTACATTCTGGCGTTGGAAAACTGAGAAAAGACTCCTCCTGTCTACAGTTTCAGATACTCTTATGTCAAATCGACGTTCCAACATTTTCTTGATAAAACAAAGATAATAGAATGTGTCCGAAATATTTATTGAGTTTTCATTAGAGCTGATCGTCTCAGTACCAGAGGACAGATGTAGAAAGATCAGGCGAAATCAAGCGGTGTACACAAATTATTTACTGAATATAAGCAAACAGTGCTGATGGGATGTTGCGTTCTGTGAAAACTAATTCGCATCTTAATGTTTGGTTGGGATGAAATGGATAAATGGGTTGGATCAAGATGTTTTGCCTTACTCTCGTTCCAAGGTATAGCCAGAACGCACATCAAAGGGAGACTATTTAAATAACAGTGGTTATCATCAATATCGTCCTTTTTCTAAATACAGGCTAAATATGGTGTATATATTTCCCAGCTAATTCGTTTTGCTAGAGTGTGTTCTAATGTTGATGACTTCAACAACAGAAACTTATTTTTAACTGCAAAATTATTAAAACAAGGTTATAGATATCATAAAATTCGAAAAACATTTTCTAAATTCTACTACAGACACTCAGAGGTAATTGTTAAATACAACATTGGGTTAAAAACTCTTCTGCCACAAGGCATATCAGAACCTATATTTTATGTTTATTTAGTTTATAAATTCAAACGAATAGTTGGAAACCCTAATTGTAGTGATCAATTCAAAAACATAGTAAAACGCTATATAAGGGTTGGATATAACTTGGATATCATGCGACAGTCTGCATGCCTAGTTTTAAGCCCAATCACGGTTTATAGCTATGGTTTCCTCTTTAATTGCACGACGGTGGGTCAGGCCTCAGACTCTATGCTGGCTCTGACGTAAAGCTTTAATCGGTGGGTTGGCGCCTGATCCTTATCTGTAGCTGGACCCGCCGTGGCTCAACTTGAGTTTTTCTTTAGCTCTGACTATCTATGAGTCATGGGCCCTTTTCTTAAATTCATCATGGTGTGTTAATTTGATTAGAATGTTTCCCCATGGTGATACATTGCATTAGTAAGATGGCCTCCATGCGAGCTGAACCTTTCTTGTACTTCAACAACAGCTGAATCTAGGGCGAAGATTTGGTACCAGTAAAATGCATTTAAGCCCCCCCCCCATGGCTTAGGCTGCTGTCCGTTCTAAGGCGGTGGCTCTGTTGTTGTTGACTTTTTGTTTATTGTTACTCCCATTGTGGGAGTCAGTTATTGTTCTATGTTTTGTTGTTTGTTACTTTATGTCCATTCTAGTATTGCAATCATCTTGATTGGGAAGAGAGAGCTGGTTGCTTTACTTAATTTGTCTTCCTGGTGTCTCGTGATGGTTGAGCGGCTCTTCCTCGCGGTGCCAAGGGGTTGTCTGCAGTTTGTGATTGTGGTATTTCCTGATCATACTCACTTACTATTCTTTTAAAGGACAGAATTTGCTCGCAGCATGATTAATAATGATCTATGTTTTTTTTTCTTTAACTCATTGATGTGAAAACGCAGGCGAAGCACACAGGCTTCCCCAAGTCTGTGAGTCAATTGCAGTAAACGCATTCATATTTTATTTTCAAGAAAAATATTCCTTCATAAAATAGGCAAAGCAAGAAGGCAGGAATGTTAGTAAAATGTAAATATTGAGTTTGTTGTTTTTTAGTCCTCAGAACAGATTGGTCGCAGAATTACAAGAAGGCAGAGGAGACGCCAAGTGTTGAGATAAAGGAGGTAAGCGTTCGATAAATAAAACAAGATAGATGGTGGTTTGTAACAACAGGCCCCGAGGTTATAAAGCTTTTTTCTATGCTCAACTCAGCTTAGCAAAAAAATTATCCTACTCATAAATGTTATATGCAAACAATTGTTGGCATTCTAACATTTTTTAGCATGATAAATACAACATCTGAGAGGCCTAAAACAAGAAACTTCTTCATTTGTCAGTATTCAAGTTCTTTTGAGCAGTTGATATTTCCGGGCCAGGTCATTAGCTGCTCTCTGTTGTAAGGCGATTACTCTGTTGATTCATTGTATGCTTTTGCTTATATTGTGTATGGGGTTTTGTGTTGGTTATTGTATATAATATAGTTCTTAGCGGCTGTTCTAGTTTTGCAATCATCTTGCTGAGGAAGAAAGATCTGGCCCGGAGGTTATAAAACTTTTTTCGTGCTCAACTCAGCTGAGCACGAAATTGCAACTGCTCATGAAAACTAAAATACCGAGAAATGAAGAAGTTTCTAGCTTTAAATCTCTCAGATGTTGTATTTATCCTGCTAATAAATGTTAAAATGCCAACAATTGTTGACATTTTAACATTTATGAGCTGGATAAATTTCGTGCTTAGCTGGATTGAAAATGAAAAAAAGTTTCCTAACCTCGAGGGCTGATTGCTTTATTTTAATTGTGGCCTTGCTGTCGTGAGAATATCTGCGTTCTGTGTCTCTTCTTTCCAATACATGTGTTGGTCTTTTGTATGTGATAGTGGCTGTTTCTGGTCATAGTTCATCATTTGTAAGTTGTTACGTCACAGCGGAAAAGGACGTGATATGACGATTCCTGGGCACGATCTAGAAGGGTATATATAAGGCGGCGATTTTCTCATTGTCTTACGATAGTACACATGGTCGCAGCCGTCGTGGTGTAGGGGATGTTAACCAGGGGTTACAGGTTCGATTCCTGGCTTCTCTCAGTCTGTCGGATGAGACTTGAAGCCACTGCCCATCTTCTGAGATACTTTAGAATCAGAATCACTGCCGGTTGAGCCTTCGGGTGCTCTTGGACATAAAAAACAACAACAACAACAACACAAAACCATAAACCCACCCGGCCAGTACTGGTTATAGCCAAGGAACACGACCACAAACAATAGTTTTGTTTATAATGTTGTGCGGTGTGGTTGTTTTGATGTCATAGCATTTTTTTAAATGTTTAAATTATTATCAATACGCCGTAATAAAAAGAGGTATTTTTTCTGCTTTTTAATTGTTTGAATGTGTATAGTCCTTCTGCATAGAATCACTATTTCCTCATTCGCTACAGCCATTATGTGCAACCACACCACGTTTTGTCCTCATTTACTACATTAACAACATGTACTTCATCATGTGCAGAAACCATACAACTCTCGCGACCATATATACATCCATAAAGTCGCCCTTAATAACATGATAGTTTTTCTTGTTTATCATCACGTGGGACATACAGCAGATATGATATTGAAGGATAAGTAAACCCTAAGATGGAATATTAGTTTAATTGTAAATTCCATTTTATGTGTGTATCTTTGTCCACGCTCTAGTCTGTCGTCCCAAGGGTGTTATATGTTGATCTATTATCCATTACATGTACCGTACATATGGTATTTTCCTGGTCATTCTCACTCTTTTTTGTATTACATTTTTCCTAGACATTGTTTTATGTACTTGGTGTTGACTGAGAAATGTCGCGACATACTATGACGCACAGCGAACGTCGTATGCAAGCTGGTTTACATAAATGTACTCGTATATAATACTTATTTCTGATTGACAACAGACTAGCCTTCCTTATTGTCTTATGGCTAAAATAAATTGGTCCTATCCATTCAAGAATGAAACCTCGAACTAGATCGCTTGGCTAAAGGTTTGTGCATAAACCCAAGGAATGTACTATATTTAAATTAGCCAACGCATTTACTTCGTTTAAACCGGCCTGTATATCAAAAGGTTAAAAATATATGGATTTACAAGAGCCCGCAGGCAAAATTGTGTATCAGAACACGTTTTGACTTGGCAGCTGATGCTAAATTTAAAACATCGTTTTATGTATGTTTCAGAATATCAGAAGAATGTCAAGAAGAAGACTAAAAATATCATCATACTAAAGACGATTCATATTTTTCTGTTTTCTGTCTACTTTGTTGACTAGACAAATTCTAAAATTAAAGGAGATAATTGTACGGCATTTCAAGATCATTTTCCCTTGTTTAAACCCTTCACCTCATAGACACGCATTTTAACACTTTTGCACACAGAGCAGATCCAGATCAGGCAGCTCTTGTAAGAGCTGTCTGATCATGGTCTACTTTGTTTGCTTATTTAGCTTATATTGATATATGATTAGATATGATCCTTTACTAGTGTACCTGACAAGTAATTCTTTTATTTATGTACTAACGTAAAAAAAATATTTATATAACCATGCATAGTGGGTGGAGCTTAGCATACATATTCATTAAGGAAAGGATTGAGCTTTATTTGCATGTGTTCTTACGCCTTTATTTGAAGACCCAGATGACCAGGGTTTGCACTGTTTGCTAAATTAAAACAATCTTCAGTGACCAAAATATATCAAAATTTAGAAATCGATCTTTGACCCCTCTAAGTGCAAAAAAGATCAATCCATGCTTATTGTATCAATATGTTTGGGAAATCGATTAGAATAATCCCAACTAGAATGCCCAACTATGTAGTAGGTGTAGAAGTGTAAAGTTTGGCCTGGGCCTTCATATTTGTCCCTATTGTGTAGGGTGTGTACTCGTAGTACGAGGGCTGTTCAAATATAAATGCAAGTAGCTTCATAACTTTCTTCACACATATGCTACGACAAAATGGTAAACGTTTCTATAAAGGACTATATAATACCTTTAAACTGGCACCATACTTAAAGAAATACAGTTTACTTATCGAGTTATAGCCCATTGAAAGAGGGTCGCGTTAGAATACTTACAAACTCTATGCTTCGAACATATACCAGTAATATAGACGAGCGTATAATTCTTCCATAAACCGGTGAAATGTATTGAAATTTTTAAGGAAGTATCCCCATATGCTTATATAATAATTCTGTGAAAGTTGCGAAAATCTGACATGCTTTTGTTGAAATACAACGAATCGTTTTCACCAAAGCCTCCTTATGTTTGCAAATAGTTGTAAACAAAACACCACCTTTCAGTTTTCAGTTAAGCATATTTCCAACAAATTGCACGGAGCAACATTTAAACTAGTTTTAACTCAAAGACAATATATTGATCGCTCATACTGATTGTTGCTACAAATTATTGATGGATAGTGGGTATTTTTAAACGCTGAAAAGCATTTTATTAAGTAAAAAATGCCTTAAAGGAAGGGATTATATAATTTAAACTTTTTTTGGTCATGACATTGCGGCTTTATTCTAAATTTGAACATAAACTTTAAGTTAAACCACTATAGGCATTATTTACAATAAATTTACTCATCTGGTCTTGAGGACTAGGCATATTGAACATATTTTAATTAATGTATCCAAGTCATTAAGAGGCAGAACAATGCTTGAAAAAAAAATATATAAAATGTGATTACGCTACAAATAGAGGACGGCACGTTTTGAAAACTCCCTTATGACATATTTAGCATTTTTTTTCAGCAAAACGCAACGAAAACGACATAGCGATGTTCATTATTACATCGCCAGTAGATAACTCAAAATGACGGTTATCATAAAATTAATGACGTCACAAACGTGCCTGTTAACTCTAGATTGAAACATGATTATATAAACTTTTTCCTGCAGAAAACTTTTGGATTGTTACTTAAATTTGCATCTGAAATTTGATGCCATTTTGTCTAAAACTTACGAAGATATGACACTATATCCGCACATGTACCAAAACGTGCATTGCAATTTGCTTCAGAAAAAACTTCAGTATACAGGAATGACCTTTATGTAATGGTCTGTAACTCGAGAAATACAGTGAGTGTTTTTATGTTTGGTGCCGTTTTAAAGGCAACAAAAAGTTCTTTCCAGAAAGGTATAACATTTTGTCGTAGCATTTATGTGGAGAAAGTTATGAAGCTACTTGCATTCATATTTGAACAGCCCTCGTAAATGAATAGGTGCTACCTATAAAACGAACTAAGCGTTTAGAGCGTCTTGTCAAGTTCTTAAGCGGTGTTCTGGTAATGTTTGTACTTTATTCGTACTTTTAAGTGCAACACTCAAGCAGAAAACATACATAGCCTTTTTTACATTGCCAATTACTTAAAATGAAAGTATTTTGTTTTAAAAAGCGGAAACAAAGTTCACCATTTGGAAGTATATTCAAGGTGGATACATCAGAACAGCCACACGAAGATTTAATCCAGCCCCCGCACAGCCCCTCCCTCAAAAAGTAAGTAAGTATGACCAGGAAATACCACACTCACAAACTACATACCAACCCATGACACCGTAAAGAAGAGCCTGACAGACTGTACAGTACAATACTACATTTGAGAACATCTACCAGTTATACACATACTCGTATAGGAACATTTACAACAGAAATTTTCGAGCCATTGAAGCCTTGAATAGCGGATAAAAAGCAAAACACTTCAGTTGTTGTTGTTGTTTCTAAAAGACAGATTTTGTAATCAACCTCGACGATTGACAGATAACTCATCACACATTCAGCCTCAGCTAGAAGAAATCATGAAAAGAATTCACAGTCTCAACGAAATAGCATCAGAGAAATAAAAACACATATATGAGAAGAGATATAGTCTGTTAAGTACATTTTCCTTTCTCAACGATCGCATGTCTCAGTGTCACAGCAAGAAATAAAACTCATACAAATCTCAGGCGAAATGTAAACAACAGCTGCAATTCATCACCTATGATGGTCGCCCTTTCTTCAGGCTCGACCTAGTCAAAGCAGTAAAAACTGATTTTAACTTTAAAAATGTTGTTTCTAAGATCTACGCTCACCACGGGTCGTGCACATTTCGGTCTGTTGATGCTTTTTGTCCTATTCAAGTTCAACTAGATTTGCTGTAAAAGTTTTTAGGCCATTCACATTGACTGCATCATACTTTTTAAGTCCAGCTCAGCACGTGAAGTTGTCTCAAGTACAATTTCTCTGATTTTTCCTCAATCTTTAAGAAGACTTGAAACGGATTTAATTAATCACATTACATAACCTGCCTCATAGTTGTGTCCTTTTCAATTCTGATTAAACTGACAGAGCAAAATGCAGTCTTCAGCGTAGAATTGCATTGATTTGGATGCAGACATATTTTTGTCATTACCTCGTACAATGGTTTCGTTAATCAAGTCGTTCTTTAAATGCATACAATGTAAATACACTGCTCGAATTATTGAAATGAACACTACATGTTTCTACCATTTATCACCATGTAAATGCACTTATAGTCCGACCCTAGCGATAGCTAGTTAGAAAAATATTTACAAAAGGTTGTATTGCGACTAGTTTGGTGGCCCATCATGATGAATGTCGTTAAGAATGTAGTATTCTCTTTTCATAAGTTTTCGTGGAACGTTTTATGCAATGAAATTTTGCTCAAAAACACCATTTTTCCAAACCACAAATTAAGAAGAAAAGAGCTGCGTGCATTAAGGGTTTTTTAGGCTATAGTATAAAATTGCTTTCTACCAATTTAATCTTTCATGTATTAGTTTATTAAAACAATATCCAAAGTGTAAAAGTCTCAAATTACTATGACTTTTACCGTTGCTATGGTAACAAAAATGGCCGCAAAATAGGCTGAAAATATGAAATTGACCATTTTGGCACATATTTGAAAGGTTTGACAGAAAAATTAACATAGAGCACAAGCAAATACCAAAAAGATAGTTTAACAGAAGATGAGAATTACCAAGTCACACAACATATTAAAAAGGTTTTTCAGCTGGTATTATCCTTGAAAAATCGGTCTCCAAAAGCCTTATTTTGGTCAAAAATGGCAATTTCTCTATTTTAAGACTTTTTTGTCGGCCATTTTTGATACCATGACAAGGGTAAAATTTAAATGAATGTCGAAATTTCACACTTCAGTTATTCATTCTTCTAATAAACCAGTCAAAAGAAATTGGTGAAAAAAAAATCAGTTTTTGGCTCTAGAGGGAGCCAAATTAGCCCCTGAATGCACGTACCCCTTTTAACCAAACTTTTTATTGCGTAGCAGGAATCCTACTGTAACATCATTAGTAAATTCCTAAAATAGTTCGCAAGACAAAGGTACTAAGTCCGCTTCGTTCCATGCTTGCGAAGATGATGCGTACAGAGTACGCTTACCTAGCTCCAAAAAAGTTGTCATTTTCAAGAAAATCAAACATTTCAAAATGTGCCCCCAATATGTTTTTCCGGTACCAGAATATCCGCCTTAAACCGTCACCCTGTCAGCCAAATCCAGCTCTTTCAGCTAGTTAAGCTGATATATTTCTTTGCAAAAGCTGCACGAAAACAGTAAGGATCCTGATAAACTGATGTTTGTTGAAGACATCAGATCTGTGTCTACACTGATGTGTAAGAGAATAAATCCTGGCTAAGCTAGATTCAAGTTATTATTGTTTTACTATAAATAATGGGCAAACATGTAAGATGTGGTTAAAATGTGAGTATGGCCAGAAAATGTCACAATCACACAATGCAGACCAACCCACAGTGCAATGAGGAAGAGGCAAAGAACGACAACAATAACATGCCAGCAACACACCGGATAGGCGATAATCGAAAACATTAATTCTATCGACAAACGCAGATAAAAAATAGTAAGAAACAAAGTTTTCGATTGCCATTTGTCGCCAGTCGGGCGACAAATGGCAATCGAAGACACTGTTTCGAGCGATTCTCGTCGATTGTTAAGAGCGGTTTCGATTGCCGCCTATCCGATGTGAGCAAGAAGACAATAAAAATTAAGCAAGGCTGTGCAAAATTAGACACGTCACAAAGTAAGTATTAACATTGTAGGAATGGTAGGATACGACAATTTTGGAGTGACCCAAAAAAAGTTAGGTACTACATGTACTTTAGTTAAGCAGATCTCGAGGTTATAAAACTTGAGTTCATTCTCAGACTCAAAATAAAGCGCAATGATTGGCTGCTTGCGGACACGTGTCCGCAAGCAGCCAATCATTGCGCTTTATTTTGAGTCTGATACTGTGCTCAAGCTTTATAACCTCAAGGCGATATTTAGGATACGATAAAAACGTTTCAAACTGTTCAAAATCAAACTCTGCATCATTGAGCATTACGTACTGCACCGACCCTGGCAATTTATCAAACATTTAAAATATAAGTGAGTATTGCCAGAAAATGCCAGAATCACACACTGCAGACCAACCCACCGCACAATGAGGAAGAGGCAAAGAACAACAACAACCACGTGGCAGCAACACACCAAATAGGCGACAATTGAAAACGTTAATACCTAAGAATGCGGATCAAAAATCGTTAGAAACAGAGTTTTCGATTGCCATTTGTCGCCAGTCGGGCGACAAATGGCAATCGAGGACACTGTTTCTAGCGCTTTGTAATCGGCGTTCGTCGAGCGTTTTCGATTGCCACCTATCCTTCCGATGTGAGCAAGGAGACAATGAAGCAAATCAAGACTGTGCAAAACTAGAAACGTCACAAAGTACAGCTAAGTACTAATAGTTTAGGAATGGTAGGGTATAATATGTTTTGAGTGACCCATAATAACAACGCCTCCTTAAAGTTAAGTACTACAGTAACTTTAGTTAAGAACTGATATTTAGGATACGATAAAAACGTTTCAAACTGTTCAAAATCAAACACTGCATCATTAATCAATACGTACTGCACCGACCCTGGCAATTTATCAAACATTTAAAATATCATATTGAAATACCAATACCTACAAATAACTGATATAACATTGCATTTATGTTTGGGGCCTGGGCCCTAAATTACAAAACCTCCTTAAAGTTAGGTACTATCTGAGTGAGTAGCTGCCACTAAATGTGTTGTGATGGCTTTTATCAGATTCTGTCATGAACTTGCATATCAGTTTATCAGTTACCTCGCATATTAACTCGTCTGATAAACGTTGTCTATCTCACGACACGTCATGATGGCGTTGCACTTTTTGAATGACGTCGCTAATGACGCTGGAGTTAAGTACTATCTGAGTTAAGTAATGATTTCAGGATACGAAATATGACGTTTCGAACTTCTAAAAAATGTTTTATGTATTCTAAAGATATTAATGACATCTTTGACCGCTGATATG
>OZ026521.1:18089254-18111006 GCA_964019695.1 Loripinus fragilis
AGGACAGTACTAACGTTTGAGCTTTGCTGGCGTTTTTTAATCGTCCATCCAGTAGAACTTTGATAGTGTATTGAAAGCGCTTCAAACCCTGTCTTCGATGCTTTCGACTGGGCATGACTCAGATACACGGATAAGCTTGAATATTGAAAAAAAAATCGCATATTTCACACAACAACAAGTTAAGCATTTTTATTATATACCTAAGTAAACAGACCGATTTTCATTGGCTTAGAGCGCTCACGTGGCCAGTCTATATATTGTCATATTCACTGGCTGGCGCGCGCTTGCCGGTGAATATTCGTTACTAAAATTAGACTCCTTGTGTTTTTTTCTGCTTTTTTAAAGTGTCGCTAATAATCCTATAGATCGTAGTTGCCGAGAATGCAACAAATCACACACTGGAGCTGATCTATTTCGATCTTATTGTACAATAAACGACGAAAACAAAGGAGTTCTAGCGATAAGGCGTATATTTTCCCTAGTTGACATGATTGCAAAACCTAAATTTTGAAATTGCCCTAATGTTTTTAAAATTGGTCTGTTCCGGTAGTAAAATTTACATAGAAAGCATCAAAATAGGTTTCAAAGCGATTCATCATTTACAAAACCGTTAAAACTTGCGCCTTCTACTCCCACCCCTCATTTTACGTCTTTAGACTGGGTGCCGTTTAGACGAGAGTTTTAGTAAATCCTATGCAGGTTTTCAAAACGTAAAAGTGCTAAAATTTTAAGGATATAAGTACCCTTCATTTTCGAAACTTTGCGGTTTTCCACTGCGCATGCGTACGAAATATACTTAAAATTGTGACGTTTGTCATTGAAAAGATGAAACTGGCGTCTTTCAGTTTGTTTTTAGATGCTTTGCCCCCCTAGACCCAAGATGCCCTTTGGACAATTAAATGTCGCTATACAAATACATAACATATGTAAAGGGCGTCTTGGGTCTAGGGGGGCAAAGGGGTTGTATAAGCGAAAGAAGACATCAAATATCTGACAAAAAATAGACCACTTTGCAAGATGGTCGTTTTTATTGTACATCAACTGTATAAATAGTTTTACTGTACATAGCGTGATAGGACGATTGGTTCCCTTGTTTAACGGTCTAGTTCCCATATATGTTACTGAATAACAAGTACAGTTGATGATCGAAATAAATTCCCATTCAATAAGAAGTAGAGTTATTACATGCACTAAGGAAATCCCGTTTTAAATATACAAATTCGGGGGCAATGGTGCATCGACGGCCCGTCTATATATATTTGTTTAATGTGCCTAGTTTCTCCAGTCGTCATTTCAACAAAATAAAACGAACGTCTCGTTTAGGGAGATTGCTCGCCTTATCGCTAGAAATTCTTTGAAGTCTTAAGCTGCTTCCAACTTTCCGCCTTTGCACTGAAGAACTCCCGCCAATACTTAGACCACGTCGCATACGTTTACATCTATTTGTAACGCATTTCAAGCGTAAAAACGTCGTTACACCGTCTAACGCCATGAATGACGTCATTTTCCAGTAAACAAATGACGTCAGCTATCACACATTTTCCCTGCGCTTTCAAAGTTGTGAATTATTGTTTGATATATCACACTATTTTAACATTGACTCTACATGTATGAGTTGTTATAATTCTTGTTAGTAAATGTTGAATGATGAACTCATGCACAACAAACGGGTGGTCTCATCTAGGTCTGCACTGTTTCTGCTAAATGCTTGACTGTCCCAATGTAAATTATATGTAAATTCAGTATTTTTTCCAGGTGCAATAATATCTGTACTTATTTCTTTAAATGCTATATAATAAAACAGTTATTGACTAATGAGGCATTGGATATGATGTGATATCGACCAGAGAATACAAATATTAACCGAGGCGAAGCCGAGGTCAATAATGGTATTCTCTGGTCAATATCACATCATATCCAATGATGTGATATCGACCAGAGAATACAAGTATTGACCTCGGCTTCGCCTTGGTCAATATTGGTATTCTCTGGTCGATATCACATCATATCCAATGCCTCATTAGTCAATAATTGTATAATATTTTCCAGACAATCAATAAAAAGGCGTGGATCAGACTGTGCGAATGCCCAAGCTGGTTTGCGCCTTTTTCGTTTGTATGCCAAGAGATAGGAGTTTTACTTTTACACTTTTAAACTAAAAAACAAATATTACGAAACACAGAAAAAGACTCATGGCAACTAATGTACCCGCCGTCGGCCCAAGCTAAGGATTAAACACCAATATACCAATGGGTGACAAAGTCAAAGTCATGCATCAGATACCAGTCAAAAAAGCATACCTTTACTTCTACCACGAGCTCTAAGTAACGCTCCTGGTTTCATTCAATTCATTTACCGTTACATTCGCGCCTAAAAGCGTTTCTTGGAAGTATACCAGCTGTATATTTTGTACTATTAATATACAGCGTTAATGAAGAACTCGTAAAAGGAAGCAAGCCATAGTGTGTTTTCATTTTTTTTCATATTTATGAAAATGCTCTAAGAATGAAACCTATAGCTTGATTATACAAATGCATACAAAAAATGTATCATCAGCGTCAATAGTGCAATGGAATGCACGTAAGCATGTGATTTAGCATTTTCCTACACAATACCAGTTTCAATCAGAATTAAGAATATTTTAAAATTCCCTGTTAAGGGGCTCGTGGATATACTGTTTACATACAAGTAGCGTAAAACTGGTCTGATTGTATTTACTTTCACAGACAAAGTGTTAAAAGAATTTAAACATCGTGACACTTTCTCATGTACCGAAAGTATGAACATTTAACCATTCACCATACCCAACTAGTCCATCTAAATAGGCAATTTCCTTGCACTCCTATAACATAATTCAGATTAGTCTGTCTTTGTTGCAAAAAGCAAGAGAACTGGCACTCAATTGGAGGCTTGGCTTGATATTAAACTCGTGATGTCACTATTTCCTTTATTCTTGGAATCGCACATGTGTCGTTCGAAGATTTATACAAAGCAGTGGAAAAGGTTAAAAGCGTTATACTTCAGTCGTCTAAAAGCTTAAGGTAGTCATATGCAATCACTTCAGATATTCAAATCTAGCTCCTCAAATAACGAAATCATTTCTGCTAGAATTGTTTATTTGGGAGATATCACGCAATCATATCATGTGCACCTAGTGAAGTGTACCACTTGTCTTTTTCTTCTTTATTCGTTTTTATGTCTGGAGCTCATGTCGTTCAGCTTACATTTATAAATGTCTAGACTGCGTGCCTTTTTTTATAAAACTTTAGTGCCAAAAGACTATTTTGCGGACCATTTAAGTTAGCTGTGAGTGCGAAGTAAAATGAATCTGGTGTAAAAGATTTTGGTTTATTGTTTGCAGATGATACAACTTAGTTTGTGTGGGTGCAAAATAATGTTGAGAATAAAATTTCTTGATAATATTTGCATTTTCCAAGTAAAGCAATTAAAATTGACTGTGATAAATAAATTTTTAAACAAATTACAGAAAATGATGTTTCTTACTAGCTATTACATTTGTATTGTGAATTGCATTAATTTTATCATTTTGCTAGATTTTATACATTACCAAAGTAAACTTTTTTGTCCTGAGTGTATAAAACCAACACTACCGTTAAGTGTGCAGAATATAAGATGTAGTTCCATGTTTATACTAATGGAATTTCTTATACATATTGATACAACACAGATGGAATTGTCAGTATTGTATTTTAAGAGGGTGCATGTCAACAAATCTAAAAAAAAAATGATGCCATTCTGTCTCTGGAGATTTTTTTTATCTTAGCAGACAGTGCAGCCCCAGATAAAATGTCTACTATTTAGCAGCTTATCTGATTATTCACTTTTAGCCATAAGTACCCGTTTACCGCTAATGAAAAGTGTTAAAAACAAACTTTGAAAGTCACCGTAGGAAGCAAATACTTATTTAAAAAAGAAACAAAGCATTAAGAATTTTTTTATCAATACCTGTCGGTCGAATCATATACAGTAATTTTTTCAGTCTAATTAAACAAGGAGATTCCGACAGTGAGGGCATAATATGTTTTGGTACTAAATTTAAGTTATCAGTAGATCTCACACAATTATTGAAAATTATAACGGTTTGGGGGTTTACCTCACGTTACTGGCATAAACTGCTTGTGGAATGCTCAGTGTTTTCAAATACTAAGTCATGTTGTACTTGTCTGCAAATGCATTCTCTTCTTTGTTATTTTAAGGGTAATTTTTGAATATATGCGAAATAATACGCATATGAAGGAAATTATGTATATTTTATACCGACAAAACTTCCGAGATTTACGTTTTCTTGTGTAATTGAGAAATAATCCATTCTATAGTATATTTGCCAATTGACAAGTAACCAGACGTTCTCATTTACAGAGCCGACACGACGCCAACTACAATACAATGAGCCAGCACTTGAGAGTTTGGTACTGATCGCATATGCGCAAAAACCTTCAATAGACACCCCTCCTGACGCACCCAACGGGCTTAAAGGTCTAGATTAAGGTCTGAGTCGTCACCACCACCAGGACTTTGTGTATACGAGCAGCGCAGGTTAAGATGAGTCTGCGCATGCGCAGACTCATCTTAGCCTTCTTTGCTCGACAATGCGATTAGTAGCAGAAACTCATGTGCTGGCTCAAGTCATATCACACATTTATCAAAAAGACAAAACCACATTATTGGTATATATCAATGACGATGTATTTGTCTGCTCTTCATATGGGTTTAAGAGGTCAACACACTTTATTGTATTACGGTATCTTTTCCCTTTACAATATCAAAATAATCTAAAAATTCCTGTGGACGATAGAAAAAAGTGACAGAATGGCAAACGGTGTAGACATTGGTCAGGAGCAAATTTTAAATGTCTCGATGACACAGACACTTATATGTAGTGACCATGTTAATGGTGTACATGTAATCATCATATGGCTAAGGAATAGGGAACTTATTTTAGTGGTTTCTTGCCTTTATGTGTGTTTTGTTTGTATTAAAATGTCCCTTCCTTACAGTGCCATGGGTTTGGGGTAGGTACTTGGGGGATGTTTTTTTATTATTTACGTAGGCTCGGGCCATTTTTGGGGTTCATAATTTTGAATTTCAATATTTTTTTTGTGGGGGGGTGGTCCTGAAAAATGATTTTTTTGGGGTATGGTGAAATTGTAGATATTTTGGGGTCATCACAAAACTGGTCTATTTTTTGGGGTCAGTTCTATACATTTTGAGGCATTTTCTTAAGGTCATGGTACAGAATTGGAATATATTACTGAATTTTTAGATTTCAATGTTATTTGGGGGTGTGCCTGATATTCCTGATATTTTGGGGGTAAACAGTAGATGCTGGGTCAAAGCCTATGCATCAAGAAAAGTTAAGATAATCCCCATAGGGGAGTTCGTCGCTGTTCTTTGAATGTGGCATTGCTAGCCCAAGTCTTGCGTTTATTGACATTAGCTGCTTACATAGCCTGAGAGCGGATCTTTCTGAGACGGAGTTATGTGTTGTCTATCATGACAGATGAACAGTGAAGGTCACATGGCATCATCAGTCATTATGCAGTTCGTTGACTTCTTGTTGTCGAAGTTTGAATACTTTAGCAACTGCTGGAGATTACGTCATGTAACGAGAAAATTAATTGTTTTCTTGCGTGATGTTATTTTATTCATAATTTACATCTAAAAGATTGCTTCCTGAAAAGTTCTTCAACCAGAATTTCAAAATCCTATCAGAAAAGCATATAACCTAAAACGTTTAGCGTTCACTTCACGTGATACATATCTCTGAGCTATTTCCTTTGTTTCGTCGGTTTAATATTTGAAATGATTGTTACTCGGTGAAGATACCCTAAGTAAGTTAGAGTGTCTCTATATTGGTCTCAAAACACATTCACTACCTACGTCGAAAACAATGCCGCATTAATATAAGACGCCATTATATGTATACGTATATTACTATACAAAAGTCATGCAATATGTTTGTATTTATGCCTCATACATGTACGTGGGGGTACAATATGTAATGAAAGCCCATTCATAACTCCATCCACAAACGCGTTAGGACTTAATGCCATATACCAAACGAAAGATAAAAGCGTCGCCGTTATAATGGTGCATGAAACATTATTTTATCTTTCCAAATTTAATATGTTACAGACCTTTTGGAAGGCACACTAATATAAACTGCATATATTTTCCTCCTTATTGTATAGACTCATTTTAAGAAAGGTAGAAAGGCATGCTCTATTTTCTAAAACAAACGTTGAACATGCATAAAACACATATCCATAGTTTCCTGACTCATTTCCTCTTTATCTGCTATAACGATACAAACTTTTGACCGGTACCGATTTCTCGTGCAAACAGTTTTATTACGTTACCCCCTCTTACGTTGACGTCGTTTAAAGCAATGGGCGTAACACTAAAATACGCATGGTTCTTGAAAATCAGAAATGTGGCATTGTACCAGAAAAGGACAATTTTGATTGTATCGAAGTTTCAATACACACAGTGCATAGGCAGCAGACCAGCTAAACTGAAACCAATATCTATGGGTATCTCATCTGAGTGGTTTACCATTTTCGTTTCCTATAATTGTATTGTCTGAAATTAGCCAGCCAGATTATGTACATGTAAATACGTGTAACAATGTTCAAACAATGCATCCGAATGCAAACATCAATGAAACGCGGTATTTTGTCTGATCCATTTCAGTGTAAGCCAATGATGGCATTCTTTTAAGTGATTTCCTTATTTCAAATGACGTACTTGGGGGTACTTTATGAGTGAGATTAAATATAGAAATTTCAAAATCGGCTGTATTACTTGCAAATGAACATCGCGACCAGAAAAAAATGTTACAAATGATTTTCGTATGAATTTTCGCTATGTGTTCGTTCACACAAAACGACTCTGTCAATGGAATGCCAGAAAATGTAGCATCAAGAACGATTTTAACCAAAATGACAGCCTCAGTATTTCATAGAATATAAAGCAATATCAAACATTTCTACAGGTATAAATCTCCAATATATGGATATTTACCACACGAAGAAGCATACTGAAAACATCCCTCGTTCATGTGGTTATCTGCTTTTGAAAACATTGTTTTATTTCATATTGCAGTGTACTTCAGCACCCTATCTTGAATGTGGCTTGTGTAAATTAGATAATGAGCTTGACAACTGCAATTTTACATTTATTTAGCCATGAAACAGACCTTTTAATGAAAGTAACTATGAAGTTTGTAAAGTAAAAACTTTGGGATATACCGGGTTGTTTTTATTACATATCGAACGCCCCTCGTATATTGAAACCATTATTGTTTATTGCACCTCATGTTGGCAATGTACTTTACTGAGAGAAATGAAGAATGATTTGAAAAGTTTGATTTGAAACCTATGCGAGCTAGTCTTGTTTTTTCACATTGATTATCGGTTTATTGATTTAAAGCTGCATAGTCTGTAACTTTTGATGATCTTATTTTGGAAATAAAGTTTCTATTTTTCAAGAATACAGTAAAAAATACTCAAATTCAGGTAATCATTTTACCATTTTCATAAATTTCAACAAATTATATCTATCAAAACAGCAGCATTTATGTTAAAGACCAACTGTCTAGAATTATTGGAGGGACGTAAGTAATTCCAAACAAGAGAAAAAGCACCTGTTTTTATTAGATAATTCACTGTTCCATGCAGCTTTCAGCTGTACTGAACATATTTATTGTGAAAACATAACTTAATTCTGTTTTTACAAATGATTTAAAAAGAAAATATTTTTTTTCGAAACATGTTCATAGTTACAAATCTAGTCTCTTTAAGCTAAAAGTACTCGCGGTGGAAGTTGTTGAGGAGATTCATGCGCGGGCAGAGGGGCCCAAATTTGACAACGTGTTTTTTTGTATATAGTTGATGAGGGGAGAGATGATCCTCATACCACTAAAAACAGGCCATCATTGGTTGTTGGCTTAGCAGCTTTGTAATTTTTCAGGGGATCCGGACCAGTATTGCTAAGAGATCCTATACTTTGGTGATTTTCATTGGTGGGGTACGAACCCCTGCCCCCCCCCCCCCCCCTCTAGTTCCGCGCATGACAATAAGCGCCAATTTCGTCAAAGATGCTGCAAATAACGCTGTGCGTAGATGCACCCTTTGATCATAAATTGCAGCAAAGTGCAAATAAACTGTCAAAGAATTTCATTGCATCGCCCTAAATCAGCAACTAAAGCAGAACTTCTGCCTTTTCTCTTGATGTTAACTTACACATTTTACAGTTTCCCTATGAAAGCTTCATTTCATCGAATAAAGCAGAATATTTGTCTTGTCGGTACTAGCATTAACTAAGGTTGCGCAGTATATTATTACTTAGTCGTAATGCATGGACTGAAAATAAGCAGGCAGTATGTCGTGTTAAATCAGTTTTAAGGCGCCTTTCTTAACATTGGCAACACACCAAATTTTGTACAGATTCGAACAAGAGATCTTGCCGTGTTGATTTGCACTACGTCATTGCTATGGGGTATACTACACTGTATCAAATCACATCTTTTTTCGGCCAAAAAAATAATATTTGGCGTTTTGTTTTGTTCGGGTACTTCGGCAATGAGACGATCTAAGATTAAGTAAGCAGTGTTACTGGCAGGGCTTTTATTAGCATTTTACACAATTGATCGCAGCAAGGTCTACAACGTCCAGCTAATTTAGCTACATTAAAGCGCGCCTACAATGTACTTGCGAACTGTGTTTGTTGTCTTTTTTACGGTTAAGAATGTTGTGTTGTTTCAATCGCGGGGACTGTAATTAAATATCAAACCTGCGCAAATAAAAATTGCACGCGTTACACTTTGTACTCTACCCGCTATCGTACATCTTTTATATCAATTTTAAACTGCATGCAGCATAAGAACGTGTCGAGTTCGCGATATGTGTCGAGTTCGCGATATGTTGAACTGCCGTCTTTTTAGCTGAATTTAAATTTCTACCAAACAATGTCAGTATGTTGGTTTTTCACAAACGATTTCAGCAAAATATGCAGATACGGATTAAGTAATATTTTCCAATCATGATTGACGTGTGACATCAAATTAATGTGTTTTCCACATTTCAAAAGGAGCTTTCCCTTAGATTACATAGTGATTGCTTTGGAAATTTAATTAATTGAATCAATGGAGTCAGTTACATGCGCTGTCTGCCTACACACACAGCTAAGAGCTGTACTATGTTAAAACAGTTATTCATTCAATGAAGCGTATCACTATCGAAGTGTCCCACCTCCATCTCCCCCGTACGCGACCCAATACATTGTCATATACGGTAACTGCACGACCCTTGGGTCTGCACTATGTGAGTCCGCCGGTCCATGGTCAGTTAGTGAAAATGTTCATAATTTTTGAACCACGTGATATATTTTGATCAAATTCTGCATACATATGCATGTCAACATTCCCTAACCACTGTCAAGTTAAACCACCCCTTTTGGATGCCCTTCACAGACGAAGTAGAAATTATATTTTAGAGCAAACACCGATGCACATGTTGTTAGCATGTATCACGTCTATATTTTTCACTAGTTGGTGGGTGAACTGCGCTAGCCTGATAGTCTGTGGTCGCAGAGTTAGGCGATTCTACCTTTGATCTAGGTCTTCACTGTTTGCCAAAGTATCTGCTTACCGGCTTCCAGAATGAATAGAGTTAATATGACCGTACGCCCAAGATCGCGATCTCTCACCACAACGGTATAAAATACGTACCATTGCCTAATTGAAAAAAGCTTTCCAATTATGATGCCGGTGATATGTAATTGCCTTGGGACCACTACGGCCGAGAATCAGGCGATTGAGGCATTTACTTAATAGAAAGTATGATGTATAAAAGAGGGCTAGCGCCATTTAGGGAGGTCAGCTATTGGCCAAATACATTAATGTCTTAGAAAATACCACTATCGTCTTTCGGACAACATGTCTTTTCGTATTCCGAATCGTTACATTGATTGATGCGAGTAGCTACAACAAAATCCCGATTCACATTAAGATGCCTATCAGTAACTACAGAACATATGAGATACAAGATATTATTGACCCTGAGCATGAGATTTGGGCATTTAAGATAGGCGGCAATCGAAAACGATCGACGAACGCGGATCAAAAAGCGATAGAAACAGTGTTTCGATTGCGATTCGGTATTTTTGCTTTTGTTGCAAAATAAGATAAATTCTTAAAGTGACATATATGTTAACATTTAGAGGTTATGTCCAAAAGCTGGTTACCATTACCGATAAAATATCGATTAGATCTACAGTGCAAGGCCTTTGAAAGAAATTTAAAATCACCTTAATTACTTCTCAATTTGTATAGATCTGTATAACACTACAAGCACTTCCTTTATATCCTGTGAAGTCAAGCAGTAATCCAGTAATGGATAACAGGCATAAAATAATCCAGTTGCTTTTAGTGCAGTAATTTTCATTTAGCGAAACTGCACAAAGTGTAGCTTTAGTTCCACAATCGCAAACCCAGAAATATATGTACCAAAAGAAGCAAACATAATGTAGTGTTATGCACTATAAAAGCAAATATAAAAGAGTTTGTCCAGAAAATTATTCAAAATATAGGGTTTCTTAGCAATACTGAACCGGATCCCCTGAAAAATCACAAAGATACCAAGCCAGCATTTAATGATGATGGCCCGCTCATAGTGGTATTTGGATCCTCTCTCCCTCCCCTCATCAACTACAAACAAATAATAAATAAATAAAAATAAAAACGTTGTCAAAGTTAGACCCCATTTTTAAAAAAACTTTCTGGATCCGCGCATGGAAGCTGAGTATGTACACTTGCGCCTTATCTCAGGCGGGGCTATCTACAAACCTTCTCATGTAGTATAAACTCATTCATAAGGTTGCTATTTTTCAGTATTTTGGCTACACAATGATAAAGGCAATATGCAGAAAGTGGTGTCCAATCTATTTCTATCGTAAATCTTCATATCTGCTAGACCGTTTGACAGCTTATACGAAAACCTGGATTCTAATCTATACTTTATTTTGTGCACACGCAGAAACTGAGAACGAATGCTAATTGTTTTGTATGGGGACTTTTCTGTACTCTGCTGCATCTTCTTAACATTCATCAATCAATGGCAATCAGTGTATATTGTACATAGCTCCAGATAAGGAACTTTAATGAGCGTACAGTTGTTATCATTTGCTTATCCATCAATTTAAGCATGAGTTTTGGGTGCTCAAAAGAACCGCCTCATTGAGACGGTTCTTTTGAGTACCCACAACATATGTTTTGGATGAGAAATAAAGAAAATAGTTTTCCAATACGCACTCTATCTGGAGGCCTGATACATTCTTAACTGTCAATGAACTAAGACGTGGCGATGTATGACGATACATTGTACATGCTCTTTTAAGGATAAACGTATGATGTATTTGAGGGATAATTTAATCATTACACGAGTAGGAAAAAGTGCCTCATTTCTCAAAATATAGAAAACTGACAATTTTACACTCGAAGAATATGTTTATCTAACTAACTGTTTTAGATTCTCCCAGCAGCCGCGTCACCGTTTTGCATACCAGTGACTGACTAACTGACAAAAACCGGCTGCAGGAATGCTCAGCAAAGCCAAGTTCATACATGTAAAAAGGCTTTTATGGATGCCAGTGGTTAGACGAATGTTGACATGTTGCAGCCCTGTGATCACCTGGCTCTCTTGTTTGTGATGTTTTGACCTCTTGGCTCTCTTGTATGTGATGATTTATTGTGTTTTGGTCACTTTCCCATATGGTGTCCTGGGTCAGGTGTGGTATTTGATTGTATGGATTCTTGATATTTGCCATATATTGTCAGGTAGGTGGTGAGTTCTGGCTATAAACTTGTCGTTAGAGCCCTATGACGCCTGAACGATGTTTAAAACGGGCCTGCTGTGAAGCGATACTGTCTTCAGCTGGACAACCAACGCTTAACTATGAATCTATGATATTTCCAGGCTAATATAGCAGTTATATGTACAGACAAAATACTCATAACATGAGCTATATGATCACAAATTCTCTGCATGGGATCCAACAAAACAAAAATCAACTATGGTCCCAAGCCAGCTTTACAATAGGGCTGATCAATTCTAAAACTAACCCAAACTTGATGATCATTTAAAACCCTGGGTTGAAACACGTTCTAGCCTCAGGGAGCTATATCCCTGAGCAAATCTATAAACGTTATCCACCAAGCATATAACACTATGAAGCTTCAACACCTGTGTGCTTCAGCCTGTCTGAAACAATAACATATACTATGCTCGACAAACCCTTGCCACCTTTTTGCATACCAGAAGCAGGACAATATTAAAATAAATAAGTATGCATAATTTGATTTAATTATCCTATGTGGTTTAAGAGTTAGGAGCAATTTTACTAATTGACCACAACAGGCTGGACTGATGGTCAGCAAAAATGTTCTTAAAAGGGTATCCTTTGGAAGCAAAGACTGCACCAAAGAACTGAAACTAGAGTGTGCATATTTCCTGGGCCAGACTAGCTAGTTTCTGCCATTTAGGCTTCATCTGTGACCCTCTAATAGTTTCAAAGTTCCACAATGAAACCCATGATCCAAAAGGAAAAGAAAATAAAATCTACACTATACTGAACATGTATAGATTGAAGCTACGATGTACTATCAAAATGAAATCACCTGGCCATGTAAACACGGCAAATAAATCTGATTTGTTGGGGAAAATATATGCACGACGTCATAAGTTAAGCACTACCTAAATGTTTGCTGAAACAATTTTCAAACTATCGTGAAGAAACATGAACAATCTTTATCTGTTGTAAAATTCTGCATAATTATTCAAATGAAAATTAAAAAAAATAGATGTCAAATTAGGATTTTAATACAAAATCATGAGTTTTCACGACTTATAAAAACTTCTCTCTATCGCCCTGGATTCTTCAGTAATTAATCTCCAACATCTTGAAACAAAGTTGGTGCCTTTTTCACACAAAAAATGTGAACCTTTTTTATGTACACATAGCTGCAATGAAAATAAGTTGAACCCTATGTTTTGTTTGCTGAACTCATGATTCCATACTTTGACAAAATAGCATGATTATTGCATACATGTATATTATCTGTATATGATACATGTATCTTTTTTTTATTGTTATCTACACCAAATAACCGTACCTGAAAAATTGCTACGAAGTTAGTGGTGCTTAACTTTAGACGCTGTGCGTATTAAAGAGCCGGTATCCAGCAAATTGTGCAAGTGTGCATGTGCGTCCATCGAAGACTCAGACCAGCCCGCGCATCAGCGCAGTTTGATCAGAGTCTCCAATTGGCGTTCTGTAGGTAGCAAAGGATCCAACATATTTTCAAACGGAAAACTTATGCCCAGGTCACACATTCACGGACTGGACGCCGGATTAGTCACGGATATAATCCGTAATCATTCGTGGCAATCATGGCCGTATTGGTCCGTAGCTTTCCTCATTGCATCCGTAATCATACGTAGTATTGCTTAATCATACGTATATAGTGCATCCGTATCGGACTACGGAAATTGGCATTTCCTGGGTCATCCGTGAGATTTAATCCGTAGTAGAACCGGCGAGGTGATCCGTGAATGTGTGACCTGGGCATAAGACTCTGATCAGAGCGTAACTGATAAACAGACATATTTGACTTTCCGCTGTATGCCAACTCCATATCATTTGTCCTGGTAATGAATTTAAAATTCCAACACTAGTTGGCATTTTAAAATTTATGCCCAGGACAAAATTCATGCACCTTAGGGCCAGAAATTTTTGAAATGTCATCACCTAACTAAGGGCCAGAAATTTTTGCAGAGACCCAATCTATGCAATATGTAATATACTCCCCAAAATAATTAAAGGACCAAGATTTTAGAATGCGAGTATAATTAGCTCAAACATTTAAACTCTGTCAAACTTGGCCCAAAGCTTTCTATTCTTTATGCCCATAAGTTGAGAATCATTATTACTGATTTCCATGCCTAATTCTACTATGACTGTGTCTCAAATGAACATACCCTCAAAAACACACTTTCAAAAGGCAGTGGGTGGGGTATCGAAATTCTTCTGTGGTCATTCGAGTAGAATGAAAGTGACATCAAATTAAACTTTGTTTTAAACAGTTCAGCTTACATGCAAAACATGTCTTCAAACAGTTTCAATATACTTGGAAGCAAGCATTTTCATCTCTGACAATGGAGTTTTGGCATTGTTTTGTTTTCTGAAAACAATGTGTGTACTTGGTCATCAAGAATCAAATTTTCAATCGTCATTGAGTGCTTAATGAAGGTCAAAAGTATTGCAGAATGCTCCAAGGGGATTCTGCACTACTTTCGACCTTCATTAAGCTACTATTTGCCATTAATATCTCTGTTTTGTCTATTTTTGAGTGGCCGTTTTACACACGGTTTCACTATATGAACCAGTGCATGCGCCTTTGAGTGTTCGAAAGATGTCCCGACGAATTGTTTAAATATTGTCACAGATAAACGCCAAAACCAGTTGTCTGAACCCAATAGTCTGGTCGTTACGCTGCAGCCAAAAGGGGCAATTTTCTCTCACAGGAAGAGGTGGGTGGTATCGACGGGATTAAAACACCATACAATCATGTGAAAACAGAGATGTCAGCATCTAAAAGCATTTTCATTCATTTCATGCAGTTCTGTGGTCCATGGATCACACACACAAAAATGATATTCCAGTGCGTTTAGGTCAAGTTTTAAAATGACAAAAAAATCCTTGTTAGTAACATTTTCTACCATTTTCATTTGCCGTTTCGCTTGGCAATTGGGCGTCAAAGATGTCCAAAAAAAATTAGGCTAGATCGTAAAATTGGTTTTCAAAATACGTTCTACACAAAATGAACCAATGTTATTATTGATAGCATTGGTCCTTCAATTATTTTGAGGAGTATTATTACACGGGAATGCCTCATCAAGTTAGTAAAACCTGTGTAAAACGGCCACTCTCAAAAGACAAAAAAATGGTTTTCGATACCAATTATCGGAGTACCTGCCCAATTATCGCTTAATGAAGGTCAAAAGTATTGCAGAATGCTCCAAGGGGATTCTGCACTACTTTCGACCTTCATTAAGCTACTATTTGCCATTAATATCTCTGTTTTGTCTATTTTTGAGTGGCCGTTTTACACACGGTTTCACTATATGAACCAGTGCATGAGATTTCCAACAATGAGGTTTATGCGACCAGCAAAGCCTAAGATCAGCATGCGCTTACGCGCAGTCTGATCAGAACTTTTACTAGTCGCTTGAGTATTCTATGATTGTTAAGCTACTGACTTAACACCATTTGGAGTTTCTAAGCTTAAAAGGGGGCTGCACAGGCTCGTCTGAGTCTACATTTGTCAAAATGCCACACTGTTGTTGGAAGTCACATGCGGCGACTCATTTGATAAAGTTGATTTAAATATTGACAGCCAAATAAATAACTAATCAGCTTAATAATTTTGAGTGGCCGTTTTACACAGGTTTACAGTATTTTTCTTTCTTTTTTTCTTTTCAGGATTACACGATCACAATGTACCTTAACCAGTATTGGCAGGATGAAAGACTAGCATTTTCAGACAATCACAACGAAAGCATGACATTATCAGGAGATTTCGCGGAAAAAATCTGGGTACCAGACACATTCTTCACAAACGACAAAAACTCATTTTTGCACGACGTAACCGAGAAAAATAAAATGATCCGGTTATTTGGCAGTGGAGCTATCATTTATGGCATGAGGTAAGTGTATATGCTTAGCCCCACAGTTAAAAAGAAAACATTTGCATGCTCAATTTAACTGGGCATGAGATTCCATCTGCTCATAAAAAAATAAAATACTGACCAAAGAGATAGTGCTTGCTTTAAAACACTCGGCTTTTGTATATATCCTGTTAATAAATGTAAAAATGCCAACAATACTGTTTGTTGGCATATTCACATTTATGAGCAGGATAAAACCCATGCTTTGTTGAGTATGGATAAAATTACAGTCGAATCTCGTAAATTTAAAGTCCTACGGATCAGAGGTTTTATTTCGAAGTGTCGAAAATTCGAATTATAGGGAGATAGACATAAAAATATGTAACCCCCAAAAATGATTATTTTCAATTTTTTTCCTGTCAAACATACATTTTATTGGTGGCTTAAGAGAAACAACGAGACGTTTCTTTTACGCACCCAAAACATATGTTTTATAGACAGTTATTCAAATAGTTCAAAAATAGGTCCTCTTATCTGAATCAAGAGTGCTCAATTTTTTTCTCGAATAATAGAGTATTTCGAAAAATCGGCGTTCGAATAGTCCAGTCCTCGACGCCTAGTCCCATGAATTGACCTCTTGTCTGTGATTTAGGCATTTCCTGGCCCCGATAGAATTAAACTCTTCTCAACTCGCATGAGCATATTTTTTTCTCAAATGTCCACAATTGTTGGCATTTGGAAATATATGACCGAGATAAACGACATTGTCTGCTGCTCTCAGCAAAACAACTGCGTTAATTGGTTTATGGTTGAGATTGTACCTGTCAAAAAGATTCATTAAAGATTTGCTTAAAATATAAATATTTAAACTTACTTATTTTTCCATGATTTTTATTGAACTATTTCGTTATCAAAATCTTATTTTAGGAAACCAGCAACTTGTGATTTCTTTAAAGCTTTTAAGCGGGAAAATATCCATTCGAGCATATACCAGATCACACTTGTTATAGAGGGATCAAACATGTTTTTCATGCACCAATGTTCGCCAAACCCCGAGGGACCTGGCGAAAGTTAATGCCTTGAAAGCATTAATGCATTTGAAAACAATGTTTGATCCTTATTATTGCATAAATTCAAAGATACATTCACTTTAATTTAGGTAAAGTATGGCACTATATTTTGTCGCCGTTTTACAGTCAACTTCATTAATTCGTGTACCAAGGCCAGGTCATTTAATAACACATTGGTACAACGAATTACAAAGAGCGAATGTTTTGCTATTTCTTTGTATGAAAGCTATTCAATTAAGTATGCAATTGTACACTACCAAACACCGACTTATGCAAATTCTATTTTTTTTTGGAAGAGGCTATTTACAGTTGACTGTCAATAGCCAAAAAACGTTAAAATGGCTATTTACAGTTGACTGTCAATAGCCAAAAAACGTTAAAGTGGCTATTTACAGTCAACTGTCATTAGCCAAAAAACGTTGAAATGGCTATTGACAGTCAACTGTAAATAGCCATTTTAACGTTTTTTGGCTATTTACAGATAAATAAGATATTTCATTGATGTTGACTTTATTTTCGAACATTTGGTGGACAATTTCAAGTACAGATGAATATTAAAGTCAAATAAATGTGTTTCTTCCATAATAAGTGCATGCCGTAAATCGTATTTGAGCCTGGCATGTGATTTTTGGGTATTTGACGCATGCAAAAAGTTAAGAAACACGCAGGCTTGTGCATCTACACAGACGCCCCATTGGCATCGCTGTTCGTACGCATAAGTAGAAAATGGTTCATATAAGAGCCAAACATCTCAAAAAATGTACAAGTATGGATTTGCAGTCAGGTGAAAGGCAATTATTTTATGATTGTTACATTTCCTGATCAAGATTATAGAGCTCAGACTTCTTACGTGTAACATATATTCCAAGGTTTCCTGATCAGACACCACATACTGCGAAATCTGATATGGATCTCGACTGTTTGTCTATATCCCATGGATGTATATATAGCTACTTTGACTTGTTTATAGCACAAGTTGTTTTTGTTTCTCGGAGTTACACGTGCATGTACGAGGTCTGATTATGTCTGAAATAAGCAAAGCATTTGAACATTTTATTGTTTTATTAATGAAATCCGATTCACATTTTCTAAATAAAGGCGATTCATGTATATCAACTAACAGTACATGTATGTACATTTTAACCATTGTGCCAATTTATATAGCTCAGTTAATTCAACGCCTGGAAATTTAACACCGAAATAGCTCTCAGGGTTTCTCTAATCAGTTTCTAGTCATATGCTGAGGTTACTTAAGAGAAACATCTCAGTGATACGATTCATTTAAGTAACCACAGCATATGCTTTTTGCTGTCGTCTTCTCGCCGAAACCATTAAGCTTTAGTGAGAGGCGACGATTCAGTAAGCAAAAGTTATAGAACGACCAACTGTACTAATAAAACTATGCTGTTGCTGAATAAAGGAACGTCTCGATGAGACGGTTCCTCTGAGTACCTCCAGTATATCCTGTCGGCATAGTTTGAGTCTGTATATGCATCTAATATGACACCATTGCAACGCAGAGTACATTGATACTGTAAACCAGTGTCCCGAAATCAACTTCTGCGATGTAGAATTTGCTATATGTAATCTCTCTGATACTGTATTTGCGGTTGATTATAGTTGGGGGGGGGGGGGGGGTGTTCGAGGGACATCTGTATTAAACGCTTAAGTTATTTGTGCACGGTCTTTAAATAACATAAATGACACAGCGGTACACTTGTAAGAGTTATTCTTGATTAGATCATTTTTTATTGTAGATAGCTGTTCCAAGCTTTTTGAAACTCTGGTATCATTTTTTTCGAAAAAAAAATAAATTGTAGAAAAACCTTTGATATTAGTTTAGACAATGTAGTAAACAATTGTCCAATAATTAGGCTAAGTCGTGAGAAAACCGGATATTGTTGCATGCAGTCTCTTCTGGTGATAAGGTTTTCAAAACTATTGGACCTAGATCTGCTATGATGAAATGGTGGTCCTTATCTCGATCTACACTGCCAAATACTCCGATAGTATGCCTATCACACGCTGGATAAGAGGCAGTCGAAAACTCTAATACTGTCGAGGAACGTAGATAAAATTGTTAGAAATAGTTTTCGATTGCCATTATCGTCTGACTGGCGACAAATAGCAATCGAAAACAGTGTATCTATCGAGTTTTGATCCCCGTTCGTCGATTGTTCAGAGCGTTTTTGATAGCCGCCTACGCTGTGTGATTTGCATGAAATCTTATTTTAAAACTCTACTCTCTTTATAGTAAGTTGTTTTTTCAATTAAAACCATAAAGACCAGTGTTTTATGAGGATTATGATAAGACAACAAGCCCCAGGGTTTATTTTCACACCTAACCATCGCATATCACCGCGTCTTTCCAGTAAACAGCCGAAGTCTATCGACTGTCACCAGCTTGAGACGGGTGAAGTGTACGAATATTCTACCTGTTAGAAAATTTCAATGTTGGACATGGCGAAACTATGGCAGGAAACTCAGTCCGCATTTTCCATCTTTCAAGATTATTTTCCATCTTCAACCTTTAAAACTTATAGCTCATTCAGATAATGTAAAGCATTAGAAACACCCATGGATGTTGCATTTACAAGGGTTTTCAAATTTGATACCAGGCAGTGCGCACGTCAGCATCCAGAGTACCTGCTTGTGTCATCTTTGATAACCTATGCAAACAGTTTGTGCCTCTGGATCAAACTTTTTGCCACAATGTGTTGAAGGCACCTCGAAAGTACTTTAATCAGATGTTCCCAAGGACTTTTTTTTTGGAGGGGGGGGGGTGATAAATCTGGTCACGGTCATTGCGATCTTCTGAGTGCATAGGGAAACAATGTTCAAGGCATCAACAATACGTCGTCGAAAATCATAAAAATACAAAACAATGAGTTTTCGGACAGACCGCGCAAGTGCACATTCTGCTCGAGAACCTTGCATATGGTCAATGATGACGCCGATAGTAATTTATAAACCTCATTAAAGTCTCCTCTCCTGAATAAAGGTTGTCACACCTCTTAATCACGCGTCAAGCACCACGGGAGTTATATTGCCTCCCGGTGAAGTACACTAATCCTGTTTATTGGGACAGATTAAGCTTTTGGGTGATACTTAAGTGAAAATAAAAATAGATTATATGAAAAGATTCTATTCCACTGATAAAAACTTCCAATATCACCTCCACCACAACCCCCCCCCCCCCCCCCCCCCAAAAAAAAAAAATAAATAAATAAAAAAAAAATGAAAGTATCCGTTTATCTCGAAATTACAAAAAAATAGTCTCGAAAAATGTGCAAAATATGAAGCCTGTGCATATTGCACAGGTTTCATTTCATATTTTGCACATTTTTGCACAGGTTTTATATTTTGCACATTTTTCGAGACTAAATGTTTTTAGCAAAGGCCTTTTGGTGTAAACCTTTTACAAAATATAAATAAATCTCAACAGGCCGAAAAGAAAATTAATAATGATAGAAGAAAAGAAAAAAATAGATGGCTGTCTCAATGAAGAGCATGTAAAAAATATCACATGGATCCTCTTTGCGAGACATCCATACTTTGTATAAGGAAGTAGAGAAGGTTCTGACGAGTCATCGCATATGCCGACACGCCTTCTCTTTCCAGGATCGAAAATGCGTGAGGTATAAAAAACCAAATCCCTGTACTGGCCCTCGTACATAATTTTGCGGAATGGAACTAATTGCCAAACCCTTAGCTGTCTCATGACAACTTGAATGTACACAACATCAATAGGCAGTATAGATCAGAATCAGACAACTCCTATAGGAATTATTTATTATTATCAGATCATGACTCACTCTTGTTTGATATATAATTAGTCAAAAGCAAACTATATAATTAGTCAAAAGAACGGTTTTGACGAATAATTGAGTACATGGTAGACCCAGATGAGATGTCTATTAAAGTAAAGTATTATTAAATGCCAACACGGAGCCTAGTTTGGATCCGTGATGCCAATTAGTTTCAATCCAGATCTGGGCGGATATTTCTTTAAACATAAAATTTGTGAGAAAAGTTTCCAAGTCTTAAAATCACTAACAAAGACAAGGCTGCTCGTGTCACTCAGGAATTCTTCTTACTTTGCACTTAAAGTCATATCAAAATAATGCCAGGAAACTCAGGATAAACTGCTTACCACAACTTTGCAATTAGTATGTTTAATGTCTTGATTCTCTTTTTCCGCTAACGGAGCGGGAAGCCGCACCATCATGAAAACAAATGCTTCAACAAAAGCCAAAATAGGATTTCAGCTAAATAAAGGGATTAGTGAATAAATTTGATATAACAAATAATTTCCCCCTGTATCCCAAATAAATATCGACACTGACTGTCATTAGCCAAAAAACGTTAAAATGGCTATTGACAGTCAACTGTAAATAGCCAAAAAACGTTAAAATGGCTATTGACAGTCAACTGTAAATAGCCAAAAAACGTTAAAATGGCTATTGACAGTCAACTGTAAATAGCCATTTTAACGTTTTTTGGCTATTGACAGTTGACTGTAAATAGCCATTTTAACGTTTTTTGGCTATTTACAGTTGACTGTAAATAGCCACTTCGATTTTTTTTTGCTAAAATGCTACGATCGTTGACACCTACTCAATATTTCAATTCAAAGTGGCAAACATACTACTAAGAGTTCGTCGACAAAGGAGGCAAAGCTCTTTTTTCCATTTTACAAGGTGCTTTCATCTGACTATTGATATAAATCTGCTTCAGTGCGCCATGAAGAGATGATTTAGTTTGAAAACACGAAGTCTCTGATCATGTTAAAGAGTATGCAGGCTGACTTTGGCTTTCTCTGTTTACATATTTTATAGAAAAATATTTCTCCCATTTAAGCTCTATTGTTCTATGATACAAAGACAGCGACGTTAAAAATAGATGCACCACAGACAAAATTTTATTTAAAAGCATA